>CAUYRH010055074.1:0-13131 GCA_963574655.1 Perodicticus potto | reverse complement strand
CCTCTGCCTCCCAAGTAGCTGGGATTACAGGCGCCCGCCACAACGCCCGGCCATTTTTTGGTTGCAGCCGTCATTGTTGCTTGGCGGGTCTGGGTTGGATTTGAACCCACCAGCTCAGGTGTACGTGGCTGGCGCCTTAGCCCGTTGAGCCACAGGCGCCGAGCCTGTCAGCAGTTTCTTAAGCAGCTGGAATGTGGCACTTATTTGCCAAATTTAAGATGGCAAATCTTAGTTTGACAAACTGTTGAGGCACCTGACCAGAAGCAGCTGTGTGCCCTGAGAGGAGATTGGAGGAGCAGGCTGGGAACAGATGCTAAAGAGCGCCTGTCTCTCAGCTTGACATTCTGTGCTGTAAAGACCTGAGGTTCAAGGTCACTTTGATTCCAACAGCTGTTGTCATTACTGAATTTTACTTGCCTTTGCCGAACATGTTTCTCAGCATAGTCAGATGTAATTGAAATTTCCCTTAGAAATATAACCATTATGGCTCAGTGCCTATAGCTCAGCGGCTAGGGCGCCAGCCACATACACCAGAGCTGGCGGGTTCGAGTCCAGCCTGGACCAACTACAACCGAAAATAAGGTGTTGTGGCAGGTGCCTGTAGTCCCAGCTACTTGGGAGACGGAGGCAAGAGAATCCCAAGAGTGTGAGGTTTCTTTGAGCTGTGACCCCATAGCACTCTACCAAGGGTGACATAGACTCTGTCTCAAAAAAAAAAAAAAGATAAAAGAAAGAAAGAAATATAACCAACTATGTGTAAAATTCACTCTTGGTAGTCGTGATAGATATCTAAGATTTAATTATATTAAGGCTAAAATTAAGATTTTTTTTTTTCAGTCAGGATGATGTGGGTAAAATAAAAGAAACATCGACAAAATTAAATCTTAACTGAAGTTTTTCCTTTGTAGGTTAAAACTTTCGAGGACTGGGGGTGCCTGTTTAAGACACTGTTTGGCCCCGCTACTGGGGGCCCCTGGGAGGTGGATGTTTTTCTGAACTTCCAGCTTCTCACACGGACAGGATAGCTTGTCCAGGTTTTCAGTTTTTCCCACCCCTGGCCTATGGCTCTTTACTGAAAAAATGAAGGATACTTCCCTCAACTAGAATTTGGGTTTACCAAAGCAATTTGAGGTTTTGCTTGAATAACTTGATTTTGTTTGCCTTGGTTTCTTTATTTTACTTATTTATTTATTTTGGTAATGTGGTTAGATGACTCTCAAAGCCTATTTTCTTGGGAATTTGTGTGAGTTAACCTAGATTTTTTAAATTGGGTTCTTTGCAATGGGAGCTATGTAAATTGAAGAGGGTGGTATAATTACTATCGGCCTAAACCAAGGCGGATTCTGTACGGATGCCCGAATTTCTGTCTTCCTCGTCTAAATTCAACACCCATTTCTTCTTCCCCCTCCCCGCCCCTGCCCTTCATTCTCTTCCGCGTCATCTTCTCTTTTCCCTTTAGTGACTTCTCCTCAAGCCCATGGGTCTCTCTCTCTGCTTTCTGATACGTGTGTCTGAGTTCAGATGGAAGGTTGCAAACACCAGCTGAAACTCCTGACTTAGTCATCTTCTGAGATCCTTGCTGAGCCCCAGAGCAGCCGTCAGTCCACCGTGTGGGGAACCCACTGAGGGTCCAGAAGTCTGGATTCAACACTCCCAGTCTCCTTGCAGAAATTCCCACCCCAGTGTGGAATCCCCGCTCCCTGGACCCCCTTGGGGGGTGCACAGTTCCCTGCACTCCCAGGGCTCCAGATCTTCCAGCCACACTTTGTGCCTCACATGCCCTCCCTGGTGATCCCGAGCCTCCCCTCTGCCATTTCTGTCCCTTCCCCACCTTCCCTGGGTTTTATCGGTCCTTATCCCAGGCTTAATCCCTTTCCTCTTCGTAGGCTGTCATTACCTTACATTAAATTACCTCTGTCTTTTTCCCACTGCTCTTCTTGACGTTAAGCCGCCCCGGCCCCCCGCCCCGCAGGTGTCCCTGCCTCGCCCCCACTCCTGCAGCTGGTCTCCCCTCCTCCCTCCCCAGCCCCATTCTCTCTGCCTCTCACTACAGCCCTGGGACATGTTGTACCAAGTCAGCCAGGGAAAGGATAGCCGCTGTCAGGAAGGAGAAACCTCATGGTCTGAGTCCAGCTGGGAGTCTGTCCCATTCTGCCATTAGATTATTTTAATTGCTGCAGGAATATGAATCACACAGTTTGCTTTTTAAGTTACAGTTCTGTGTACTCCAAACGCTGGTTTTACTTTTAAAATAACTAGTCCCCGAGGAGCCCAGGGCTCAGATGTGGAGGCTTAGGGGCCTGTCCGCAGGGAAGTCTGGTGCTGCCACCCGGCCTCTGACTGGTCTGGGGCGGCGCAGGGCTGGCCCCTTCTCCCAGCGCTCGCTCTAGAGACGGACACAGGTCACAGCGGCTCAGCTCAAAGGTCGGTGTGCCTGGCACTCCCGGAGTGGCTGTCTGTGTTGCTTCACACACTGAGACCAGTTACAGCCGTAAATGACCCTTCTGCTCCTCAGATAGCTTTGAAGGAAAGGCCAGGAGTCTGCTTAAAATTGTTTGCTGCCAAGCAACTGGTTTCCAGAATTAACACTGGGGATTAATAATGTGCCCAGCTCATCAGCCGAACCCTTTGTTCCCTTCCAGTTCTGTAGGGGCTTTTAGCAACTGTTTCTGAAAGTGATCTCTCCCAGCTGATGCTTTTAATACTCACTGCAGAATTTGATCTGCTTATAAAAATACCTGACGTGAACTATAGCCTAGAAAAACATTAAGCCTAGAAAAGACCCATAGAATTAAGGCGGAGGACGTGGAGCCCAAACTGAGGGATCCTTGTCTTCTTCTTCTTTTTATTTTTGGAGACAGAGTCTCACTTTCTGCCCAGGCTAGAGTGCCTTGGCATCACAGCTCACAGCAACCTCAAACTCCTTGGCTGAAGCCATCCTCCTCCCTCAGCCTCCCGAGTAGCTGGAACTACAGGTGCCCACCACAATGCCTGGCTGGTTTTTCTAATTTTAGTAGAGACGGGGTCTCGCTCTTGCTCAGGCTGATCTCGAAGTCCTGAGCTCAAGGGACCCCTTTCCTCTTCGTAGGCTGTCATTACCTTACATTAAATTACCTCTGTCTTTTTCCCACTGCTCTTCTTGACGTTAAGCCGCCCCGGCCCCCGCCCCGCAGGTGTCCCTGCCTCACCCCCAAGTGCAGGATGCCTTGGCCTCCCGAAGTGCTGGGATCACAGGCATGAGCCACTGTGACCAGCTAAAGCCGTGGTTCTCAACCTGTGGGTCAAAATCCACAGTAACTGTATTAAAGGGTCGCGGCATTAGGAAGGTTGAGAACCACTGAGCTAAAGGGGCTTCTTAATGACTGAGAGTGAATAAAAGGTCTGGCCTGCTGGGCAGGGTCTGAGCACAGATGCCCACTTGGGTTAAACGTCATAGAGGTTTCTCATAGATGACAAAGCAGACAGACAGCACAGTATTGCCCTCTCCTCTTAGGTGACGTCACAGTGTCTTGTCCTCATTCAGCGACTGTAAGGCGTCACCAAAGAGAAAGCTTCTCTCACTATGTCGCCTTTCTTATCGTTCCGTGTCATTTAGAGCCTTTAATCTTTTGCTTGGTTTTGGTCACACCTCACTGCAGAATGAGTGAGTGTATGGTCCTCCCCTGAGCTGAATGTGACAGAGGCGGCTAATAACTAGCACCAGGGGATACATCCGTAGATGGGCCAATTGTCCCCTCCGTGGGGAGCCAGGGAGAGCCCTTCCCTCCATCACAGCAAACCGGGTGATTTTTGTGAGGACTGCAGTGCTTTGTGAAGAAACAATCTGTCCAAAATTAAACTCTGGGAGCTGTCACCAACAACGGCAGTTGAGATCTCTTCCCTTGGCGGCTGGGACTCTGCACTCCGCGTCTGACTTCCCCCTTCTTCCTTCCCAGGGTCGGCTGTCTGGCAGCTGATCGCCTCTTTCCTGAGACTTCCCATCTCGGGAACCCACTGCATCGTCGGTTCCACCATCGGGTTCTCGCTCGTTGCAATCGGCACAAAAGGAGTGCAGTGGATGGAGCTGGTCAAGATCGGTAACTGCCGACTTCTTTTGCCTACAGGAAGAGAAGTTTATGCTTTCTAGATTAAGTTTTATTAAATATTACTTTTATATTTTTTCCTTCAAATGTTATTGTTTAGAAAACCTGTACAATATGGTAATACATTTTCCCTTAAAATTCCTGTCAGTGGAGATGGTGACCTGTTAGGTGTTGGGTTTTATTTTTTTGTTTGAGTCTCACTATGTCGCCCTCAGTAGAGTGCTGTGGCGTCACAGCTCACAGCAACCTCAAACTCTCAGGCTTCAGCGATTCTCTTGCCTCAGCCTCCCAAGTAGCTGGGACTACAGGCGCCTGTCACAACACCCGGCTTTTTGGTTGTAGTTGTCATTGTTGTACAGCAGGCCCAGGACGGGTTCGAACCCACCTGCTTAGTGTATGTGGCCGGTGCCCTAACCACTGCGCTGTGGGCGCAAAGCCAGGCATTAGTTTTTTAACTCCATTCCTCTAAGATGTTACATTGTCATCTAAGTTTTGAAAATCACATTCTGTTCCTCTCAGGCAGGAGAGAAATTTAAAATTTATTTGCTGAAATCAAAGGTCAAAGAACGACGAGGCCCACGTAAAGAAGGTGGTTCGATCCCAGGAGACAGTTCATGTTGTGGGGAACCTCAGAGTGAGCCCCAGTACTTACCTCACTGCACCTGAGGGCTTCCCTGGGTCTGCCCCAGTGTTCCTTCGGGGTTACGGGCCTGCCCCATTCCCTCTAACAGCCAATCTCCTGGTTCTGCTTTTGGCAAGACGTGAATCCATTCAACCTCGTAAACACTGGGCCTCGTGAAAAATACTCTGACCCCGTCTCCATCCGCTGGGTTACTTGTTTGGGTTTTTTTTTGTTGTTTGTTTGTTTGTTTTTACTGGAATCCCAGTGGTGTTAGGAGCTCTGGGTCAACTGGATCCTTACCTGCCAAGCAGGGACACAGACCACTGGCAAAATCACTTTCCATCCCAGGCTTCTGGACAGTGGATCTCAACCCTGGCTGCACTTTAGAATTACCTGGGGAAGCAATTTAAAACTACCAGAGCCCAGGTGCCATTCAGCCCTTTTAAATGAGAATCTGGGTGTGGAGCCAGAGCATAAGTAGTTCCCGGAACTCCCCAGATGGTTCCGATATGCAGCCGGAATTGAGAACTATTTGGCTGGAGACTGACTCTCAGGGATTCTAGTCATTAGATGTCATGAATGAAAGAACCAGGCTGGGTTTGGGAGCTGAAATGGAAGCTGGCCCATCTTTTATGTGACCCTCAGTATTGGAACAAGAGCAGGCTCTCCATGTGTTTTGATAAGAATAGCGGGCTAGGGGCTCCATGGGGCCTGATCACTGCTGGAAGAACCAGTTATGTGTGACTGTGTGTCTAAGTATAGCTATAAACGTGCAAAGGTCAGCCCTGCCCCGTCACAGGGCTTGTTAAATTCTGAGTTAAGGTAAATAATTCTGGGAATGTTTATTAATATACATAATATATTGGGTTATCATTGTGTTCTTTAAGTATGGCCATAAACATGTCTGAATTGTAACATTCATTAGATTTTTTTTTTTACTCATCCAGTTGCTTCTTGGTTTATATCTCCACTGTTGTCTGGTTTCATGTCTGGCGTGCTGTTTGTGCTGATCAGAATTTTCATCTTAAATAAGGTAAGTGAGACTATTTGGGTTTTTAATTAAATTTAATAACTAATTGTGGTTCTAGTCAATAGAAATGAATAATGAGAGGGATTAGGGGAACGGCTGTATTTGCACATGGTTAAGGCATGGCACCCTGCAGCCAGGCTCAGATATTATTAATAAATGGCCGGAAAGAGCCAAGGTGGGTCACCCAGAATCTCCCCGGAAACCAGCGTTACAAATAGCGTTTCTTGGCTCTCTGATTTAGTTCATTAGTCAGCACTCCCAGGAGTTATGCTCAGATCTCAAAAAGGAAAGATGATTATTTCCTGAATGTTAGCCGAGCAGAATGAGATAGTATCAAGATCTTGAAATTGACAATCATTAAAAACAGCTGGAGAATTTTCGTGCCTAAACGTGAAGGTGTTTTCCTATTTTTGTTAATAGAGAAAGCAATCTGATTGGATTTGAGGACAGGATAAAGACAAGAACATGCCCATTGGGGGTGCATTTTGTCTAAAAAATTTAGAACATACTGAGATCAGTATTCTAGAAACAAAACATGATTGTCTTGTTTTTATTTGACAGTCCAGGGGCTGTTGCAATATTTGATGAGCCACAAAGTTCATTGCCTTTGGCCATCCTGCCTGAGCCCCCGCAGTGTCCGGCTAAAGAGCAGCTCTTTCCCCTCAGTGTTGCTCAGGCGGCTGCCGAAGGCCCTTTCTCTTGAACGGGATGAACTTACCATCATCCTGTCTCACTGTCCCTTCTCCTGGGATCACCCTCATGTTAGATTATTTGTTTACACCTTGGAAAGTGCCAACCTCCACCTTGCTCACTTCCTCTGCCTGGAATCCACCCCCGCCTGGCAAACTCTTCCTCAGCCCCAGGTGTGGCTTCCCGGGAAGCCTCTGTCCCCGCCCACCTCTGGTTCCTCGCCTCCTATACGCCCTCCCTCCCTCGGGAGTCTGTACCTTCTTGTCATTGCCCTTAGCGTGTTGTGTGGTGTTTTATTTCTTGCTTAGTTCCCTGTTCACTATTTGACCTTAAGATCTGTAAGAGTAGAAACCATGCCCGTCTTTTCACTTTTGTATTCCAGCACCCAATACTATGCTCAGCACTTACAAGACACTTGTTACAAATTGGGAAGAGGGAAGAATGGAAGTTTGGGTTGGTGGCAGGTGAGGGAGGGAAGGAAGTGGGAGAGGAAGAGAGAGAAAGGAACAGGAAGAAGAAAGAACACAGGTCAAATGGGACGTTTGTCATTTGAGGGTGTTTTTCTTTCTTTCTTTTTTTTTTGAGACAGCCTCCGTCTGTCACCCTGGGTAGAGTGCTGTGGCGTCACAGCTCACAGCAACCTCATACTCTTGGGCTCAAGTGATCCTCCTGCCTCAACCTCAGTAGCTGGGACTACAGGCGCCCGCCATAACAGCTGGCTAATTTGGGGGGGTCTGGCTCTTATTCAGACTGGTCTTGAACTCCTGAACTCAAGGGATCCTCCCGCCTTGGTCTCCCAGAGTGCTAGGATTACGGGCATGAGCCACGGTGCTCGTCCTGTCATCTGAGTTTTAAGAATAGGTTATTCGAGAAAACCTAAGGTGATTTCATTGAAAAACACAAACTTGGGGCTGTATTCCTGCACACGTTATTGGTTGGGGGTCTTTCTCCAGCAGTTATTATCCCCAGGAGAGCACTGCTTTGAAAAGTAGGGGCCCCGGGCGGTCCAGCCCCCAGCATGCTGCTCTAAGTGCAGCCCGGCTCCCTTCGGTGAGCTGCCTCTCAGAGTATAACAGCAGCTGTGTCCCTCTGCCCTGGCCCTGGCCCTGGCCCAGCAGTCTCAGCGTTTACCACCCTCCCCTCCCTGCCTGGTCCAGCGTGACTGTCACACGGCCGAGTCACTTTCTACTTCTGCTCGTGCCTTGTTACACCCACTCAGGCTTCTGGATGAGTGCTGATGCTCCCTGAGACCATCCAGAACAGCGTCTTCATGGCGTGTGCGCTTCTGCAAATACACCTGCATTTGGCAGTTGGTGTCTTTGGGAGTCTCTGCTCATCCATACTTCTGGGGCTCACGTTGGTTTTTAAACCCCATGTTCCTGTTGTGCTAGACAGCTTGTTCATGAAAATGTCCTAGGAGTTATTAGAAGTTGGTCCCTTTTTTAATTACTTCACCAACATCTGTGTGTCAGCGCTGCACGGAGGAGTTCCTGGCCCCTATGTCTGCGTCACATTCCTCTACAGATCTGCTTAAAACTCTTGGAAGTCATTGAACTTAAAACGTGTGTTACCATTCTTGTTGAGGTCTTAGACTCAGCGGATGTTGTGGCAGAAGTCTGAAGTTGTAAATAAATGTTTCAGTAGGCAAGGAAGCCCAATTCTTTTCAGCTGTTCATAGTTGAAGGCTAACTGCTATGCCTTGGGCAGGTAACACGGCTGCAACGTGCTGTGTGGCGGAGTGATGCACAGTCCAGCAGTGGTGTCGAAGGCTCTTGCTCTTAGAGGACCCTCAGAGATTAGAATCTCTGACTATTTGTTGAATGCAGCCTTTTAGGGCCAAACTGGATGTAGCCAAAGTAGTGAGCTCCACGCGTTTTGAAGAAGTAGGGGCTGAGCTCTGGGCTTGCATCCCCAGAACTGACCTGGGCTAACAGTTCCTTTCTGTTTCTGAGTCTGACATCAGCTCATGTGACTCTAGCACTTCAGTGGGCCCACTGGCCAGTCGCGTGCTCTCCAACCTTGAGTGTGTGTGGGAGAGACGGCCCTGGCCGATGCCATTTCACAGGCAGTGACAATGCCAGCATTTTTGGCCACAGTAGGGTTTGGGATGACTGTTGTACGTGCAACACTGTTTTTGGTTGTTTTGCCTGTGTTGGCTTCAGACCCTCCTGGAATCCTGACCTCCCACTTTATCTCATTGCTGCACAGGAGGACCCTGTTCCCAATGGCCTCCGGGCACTTCCGGTGTTCTATGCTGCTACGATAGCAATAAATGTCTTTTCCATCATGTACACAGGAGCCCCAGGTAAGAATCCCTTGGAAGCCGAAATCCGCCAGGCGAGGTGCAGTGAGAGCCTAACTGTGTCCTTGCATTTGGTTGTTAGTAAAAAGTATCACTGGTGGTCTTCATGGAGCAGTAAATGCCTTTACTTGTTGCAAACACCCAAGAGATATGTGAAATACAAAAGCAGCAGACTTTCAAGTTAAAGAAAATTTCTGCCCCATCTTGGTCTTCACACAGCTGTTTTGCCTTTGCAGTTCACTTGGTGTCTCTGAGCCATAGGACAGAGCTGGGGGGCAGGAGAGGGTGTGAGCACCTCGTGTCCGCTCAGCCCAGCCCGGGGAGTGGGCCTTCTGTACCTCCAGGTCACGCCAGTAAACCTGGGAACCAGAAGCCATGCTTTGTTTTTTCAGATACTGAAACCAGCGATGACTCTTTTGCCCGGAGTTACTGTTTCTTCCCATTCTGTTGGCTGTTGTCTTGTAAGAGTTTGGACGGGTTTTTGAAGGTGGAAGAGGAATTGGATGAAAATTCTTTTCTTTTACATTCTGTATATATGGTGTTTTTATTTGCATACATTTCCACGTTGATGAACTGGTGACATTGTATTAATTTTTCTGTGCATATTTTTCTTCGTAAGGTGCCCCTCCCACGGCAGGATTCTGAATACACCCACTATTATGGGGGCTGCGGAGTCAACAAGCATATTAATTTGTGTTGTTTTCATGGCGTTATGATCCTTTATGTTATAAGGTTCTGTTACCGGCCATATCTGACAGAAAGCACCCCTATCTGTGTTCTAAAGATAAGCTTTCTGCCAATTGACGTGTCTTATTTATAGTCAAAAAGTGCCATCTTCCAGAATAGAGGGAAATCGGTGTTACTTTCTCAACCTAGGCTCCCCCTATGTAATTTTTCTCAGATGTTACTTTATTAGACTTACCTAATTATATTTTGCACACTTCATTACTAAAAATAAAAGGTAATTCTGTATGATTCTAACATTCTATAACCTTTTACTTTAGTCTGCAGCATTTGAAGCCCTGATTTTAAAAGTTTAAATGCTGCTGCAGGGGCCTGCACACCTCAGATGATTTCGGGGGGTGAAAGTGCAAGGCTGGAGGTCGGAGCAGTGAGAGATGGGGAGAGAGGGCAGCCCAGTCTCGGGTGGCAGCAGCCGACGCCCCTGCGGGCTTTATAGTTCATGGACTGTGACCTGCGTCTGCCACAGACTTTTCAAAGTGTCTGTATCCCATGATGAATAAAAAACCTCAGAGAGGCAGAGAAACAGCAACCGAACCATGGAATGGAGCTCACCCAGCACCGCGAGTGGGTCCCCAGAGCGTTCTCACAGTGCTGGGTGCTGGGAGGGCCTGGAGCTGGGCGTCAGAGAGAACCACAGCCGAGAGATCGTCTATCCGTAACCATCTTGGATACGGGTGCTTGTCCTTGTGGTATTTGATTTTATTTTACTTGTTTTTTTAATTTTTTTGAGACAGAGTCTCACTCTGTCACCCTGGGTAGAGTGCCGTGGTGTCATAGCTCACAGCAACCTCAAACTCTTGGGCTCAAGTGATCCTCCCGCCTCAGCCTCTGGAGTAGCTGGGACCGCAGGCACCTGCCACAACGCCCGGCTACTTTTTAGAGACAAGGTCTGGTTCTTGCTCAGGCTGGTCCCAAGCTCCTTAGCTCAGGCAATCCGCCCGCCTCGGCCTCCCAGAGTGCTGGGGTTACAGGCGGGAGCCACCGCATCTGGATTGTTGTTCATTTTATATAAGCTCTTCACACTCACATGAGCTGGACAGCCACAGCCACCCACAACAGCCGGCGGCCTCCTGCTCAGTGACGTGGAGACTGAGGCTGCCTTGGGAGGACCTGTTATTTCTTTGGAATGTCAGAAGAAGACAAGTGTGAGTTTCCCCACTCCTCGGCCTGTTTTCTCCATCTCTTTTTCTTCTCCCAGTCTTTTTACTGCAGTTTGCACATTTGCTAAAAGAATCATCTTCTTGAGAGAGTTAGTCTTTGGAGGGAAGATTAAGAGGTGTGATGGACGGGACACGAACACAGTGTAAATGTCTCATGGGGCTGTCGTGAGAAATAAATAATACAAACCTATTGAGCTGAGCTTCACATGATGAATCAATCCTCACCGTCCACTGAGCCTCCTCCAGGAGACGGGCAGTGCTGCTCACACCACTGTCAGTGGGAAACTGAGGGAGGGCAATGCTGAGCATCAAGGTCACGCAACTAGAGAGATGCAAAACCAGAATTTGGACCAGGCGGGCTACTTCTGAGCTACAGGCCCTTGCTTGTGTCACTGTTCTGGTGTGTGAGATAGTGGCAAGACGTGTCCAACCTGCGGGCCACATACCAATTATATAAGGATTTTTTTGCTTATCTGTGGTGGCAGCACAAAAATTACCCGTGGACTTTTTTTTTTCTTATTAGCTTTTGTTAGCGTGTTTGACGTGTTAGCTTTTGTTTGCGTGTTTAACGTGTGGCCCATGGTGACTCTTCTTCTAATGTGGCACAGAGAAGCCAAAAGGTTGGACACCCCTGGTAGGTGAAACACATACCATGTTACTGTGAATGACAATAAAAATTGCATCAGCTAGGTGGTGGCTCATACCTGTAATCGCAGCACTTTGGGAGGCCAAGGTGGGTGGACTGCTTGATCTCAAGAGTTTGGGATCAGCCTGAGCAACAGCAAGACCCCATCTCTACAGAAATATAAAAAAATGACCCAGGCATGATGGCACGTTTGGATGGCTGTTTGAAAGGTCGACACAGGATTGCTTGAGGTTGGGAGTTGAAGGTTGCAGTGAGCTAGGATGACACCACTGCAGTTTAGCCTGGGCAACAAAATATTGTAATTACATCAACCTTCAGAAATTCTATCTTTTCTCTTAATTCCCTTTAAAAATGTCTTCCAGTATGTTTAAGAAGCTGGTTATATGTTTCTGTATGTATGAGGAAGATATAAAATCTGTATACGGCTCTTAAAGATAATGATACATCACAGACAGTATTCCCAGTCCTAGAGTCGGCAATAAATAAGTCCTTAGTTTGGGCAGCTGTTCTGTTAGGAATGTAACCTCCCCTCGCCTCCCCAGTCTGTCTCTTCATCGTAAAGTAGCCTGATGCTTCATGAGCTCTCCCGTAATGCTGTGGTCCTGCCGCAAGGCAGACAGGCGCAGCGCCTGGCACACGATCACCGGCTCGGGTGGGCGTCCTCGGTATCCTCCGGGCCCCGTGACGTCAAGATCTGCAGATACTCCGTCCCTTACGTGGCCACTGCATCCACCGAGCTCGGGACGCATGCAGAAGGCCCACTGCACCTCAGAGGCTGTTTGTTCCCGTCAGTCATAACTAGCTCAGTCGTTGGCATTAAGTCACCAGCAAAGCCTGAGTCACCGTTTCTATTTTTTTCCACACATATTTCTATGGAAAATCTCTTGCTTGAAGTTTTCCAGGGGGGTTTCCTGAGGAGAAGGAGGGAGAAGCAGGTCATGACTCTGAGGAGCGACTGTTTTGTTCCTCCAGTGAGTCAGAGAAGGACTTTGTTAATATTTTGGTTCCTGGGGGATGTTTCTAGAACACCTGGTAGGTGAGTCCAAATCTTATTTTTATGTAAGCACTAAAGGTTTTATCCTTCAAATTAGACTTTAATTTCTTTTCTCTTTCTTTTTCTTTGTTTTTTTGAGACAGAGTCTCACTATGTCGCCCTTAGTAGAGTGCTGTGGTGTTACAGCTCACAGCAACCTCAAACTCTTGGGCTTAAGGAATTCTCTTGCCTCAGCCTCCCAAGTAGCTGGATCTATGGGCGTCCGCCACAGCGGCAGGCTATTTTTTGTTGCAGTTGTCAATGTTGTTTAGCTGGCCCGGGCCGGGTTCAAACCCGCCAGCCTCGGTGGATGTGGCCGGCGCTGTAACCACTGAGTTCCAGGCACCGAGCCTAGACTTTAATTTCATACTGTGTCCTCACACGAGGCATCTCTGCTTGCCCAGCTGGGTCATAGGTAGCCGTGGTGTCCTGTTTGGTGAAGACGTGGGCTGAGCGGGGTCCCTGTAGTGGTGTCCGGCGTGTGCTGCCCTTCTGGGGCTCTTTCCTCCCAGGTTCCTCTCTTCCTTAGAGCATTTCCATTCAACACATCAAGACCTCAGAGATAGGCTCGGCGCCTGTGGCTCAACGGGCTAAGGCGCCAGCCACGTACACCTGAGCTGGCGGGTTCGAATCCAGCCCGGGCCCGCCAAACAATGACGGCTGCAACCAAAACATGGCCAGGTGTTGTGGCGGGCGCCTGTAGTCCCAGCTACTTGGGAGGCTGAGGCAAGAGACTCGCTTGAGCCCAGGAGTTGGAGGTTGCTGTGAGCTGTGATGCCACGGCACTCTATCCAGGGTGACAGCTTGAGGCTCTGTCTCAAA
>CAUYRH010055073.1:0-22684 GCA_963574655.1 Perodicticus potto | reverse complement strand
AAGTAGTTCTCATCAGTGGACACAAAATTAATTGATTTAAACACACAAATATGTAGACAACAAATAAATAAAAACAGAAAAGACCAAATTCTCTGTCCTTCATTGTATATTCATTAGAAATTTCCTTTCATCATTGTTGATGATATCCATAGTACATCTTCTAATACATATTATAGGTGCCATATCTATGTCTAGTCACGTGTATACACACCTATAAAAGTTTGGATTCTAATTTGAACTTGTGTTAAAATCTTATTTGTTCTTTTATTAATAAATAAGCTACATAAAATATGTATCTATATATGATATAAATATTTTTTATCTCTATGTTTTTGAAAATCACATTTTATCAGTTTTAGAGGCTGACAGAAATACACATCAGACTCACCTAAAAGAGCCAGGTTGGTGGAGAAGGGTGTGTACCTCATGCTTCTTAAGGGGCAGTAAAATTTAAACTTGACTGTTCTCCATTTCCCTCTCCCACTACTAATGGTGTATATGGTTGTGTAACGCAACAATTTATTCCACCTTGGTGACAACAATGCATAGAAGATTGATTCTATGGAAATGTTAACTATCTGATGATCTTCATCAGATGGATAATAGAAATATATAGTCTGATGAATGAGAAATGAGAGGATCTTCAATCTCTTCAATCTCTTTTCTGTCTGTATTTTTCTCCTGTTTATCTGTGTGCTCACATTAATTAAGAATTTTGTGTCCACTGATTCTGAGAACAGTGTTGAGAGATCTGATCAACAAGTTTGCGTTTCTGTGTTGACTTTTGACCTTTGCCTGAGCTTGTGAAACTGATGCTTTCTGTTCTCCCAGTGTTAGGGAACTGTTGGTCTGTGTGCCTGGGAGGTCTTGACCTCTCAGGATGTGATTATGCAATGTTTCCCTATTTCTGGTGAGTTTTAGTAAGTTAGATTTTATTCTTTCTTCAGTCAAAATATGTCTGTTTTGACTGGTTGTCTAGCTGACTCTCTAAGTTTATAGAATAGGTGCCTTGGACTCCCCTTGGCTAGGCTATTTTACAACTCTGTTTTTTTTTTTTTTTTTTTTGGCCGAGGCTGGGTTTAAACCCACCACCCCTGGCATATGGGACCAGCGCCCTACTCCTTTGAGCCACAGGTGCCTCCCACAACTCTGTAAATAGTAGAAAACTCACAGTAATACAAATTATTCTTGTTTACTGAAAGGTAAATGGGTTTCCCAGTAGATATACAGCTGATATCTACCACACACAAAATTTATTCCAAAGAATTTATTTTATAGCCCCAGTTAGCTTTATGTCTGTGACCAAAAATATTCCAACATGCTTAAATATGTCTGCATGACAATATCTACACTGAAATCCATCTGTTCTTTCCACCAGTGTTAACATCCTACAGAAACTCATTAATAAATTAGCTAAGTAAAATTTTTGACATATCTTCTTTATGTTTTGAATAAGCCATTTTTAAGGTTTTTTTTTTTAACTACAGAGGGGATTAAAACTCAGTGAAAATTAACCAGGGGAGAGGGTGGAGGAGAGGACAGGCGTAAACCCACCTAATGGTGACTTCACATCCTTTATATTAACCTGGGTGGAGGTGAAACACATTCTTCTCCGTAGTATATCATAAGAATGGAAAAGCAAATATCCAATGTGCTCAATACTAATGTGAAGCCAGTAGAGGACCTAATTCATGCTCACATAGGAGAAAAACTTTTCAATTCAAGTTGGGGAGAGGAAGGAACGAGATGGGGGAGAGGGAAGGGGGGGTTGGGATGCTCCCACTGAATGGGCACCAATGTAGGAGAGTTTGGCACATCGTTTGGGTGCAGGGCATGGCTACAAGAGGGACTCTACCTAACAAATTCAAATATTGTGACTTGGTTGCTTATACCTTCACATTAACCTGAAATTAAAAAAAAATAATAAAACCTAATGGGTAATATGAAAACTACTTGGGTGACTAGTATACCTACAGCTGAGACTCAAACATCACGAAAACAATCCATGTAATCCAAAACATGTATACCCCCTTAAAAATAAGTAAATGTGTAAAAAAGAACAAAGCTAGAAATATGCAAAGAGTCATATAAGGCAGTTTACATCAAATTAAATAGCTATGAGTCTAAAAAAAATATACATTATCAGCTCCTTCTGCACCTTGTTCACAATTCTACACTACACAATGATTTCTCTATTCCTCCTCCACCAGACTATGAGTGTCTTGGTGGCACCCATGGCTCAAGGACTAGGGCACCAGCCCCATATACCGGGCCCCATATACCAGCCCCATATACTGGTGGGTTCAAACCTGGCCCTGACCAAAAAAAAAAAAAAAAGAAGAATAGAATTTCTTCTAAAAGAAAAGAATAGAATTTTTATATTCATGTATGTGAAACAAAATATCTGTTTCATAGCTGGTATGTTTCATAGCTGGTAGTAGGTACTAAAAAATATAAGGAATTAGGTAAGGAAAAACATATAAAGATACTGAGAGGATGCCTATTTTTTTAATGCTCTACTGCCTTTTATTAATGAGTTAACAATAAGTCAACTGTTCATTCACTTTATTAATCAGAATTTATGCAAAAATGATCAATTGAAATGTTAAACACCTGAAAACATTTCAACTTTTGTCCTACCAATAAATTTTATTATGGAAGGTTTGAAATGGTGAAATCATTTTTACCTATGGAAACATAATTCTCTAAGTACAATATCAGGTTTCCCCACAATTAATGTTTGATTTAATTTTTATTCATATTTTTAAATTTTTGGAAAAATTACAAAATTGAAATTGCATATTTGCTTTCTACCATTGTTTTCTTAATTCATTTGAATTTATATTTTGATTTTTAACCCTTTAAAGTCACTTAGTTGACAAATATCACTTATTTCCTAGACACATGCAGAAATCTACACTTTTTTGTTTTTCTCTATTTCACTTAGCGTAATGCCCTCCAGGTTCATCCATAATGAATTATTTTATTTAAAAATTTTAAGGGGGTCCACATGTTTTTGTTGCCTGGATACCTTTTACAATGCCTAAATTGGGGCTTTCCGAGAGTCTGCCACCTGCAGAATATTCATTATACGTGAGAAAACTACATTTCTGTTCAAATTTCATTTATTTATTTATTTAGGCAGGACTAGTTCTTTATTTCAGAAAAACACTGGTAAGTATTTAGTTTAAAAACAGTTGCACTATTTATTTTCCCCTCCCAGGGGCCAGCCCCCAGAGGCCACCCGGAAGGGGAGTACCTTTTAATCCCATAAACTGGCAGGAGGTATACCTACCAGACCTCACAGAAACCTCACCCAAAAGTAGGGACCCGGCAGGGAAAGAAACTTGAACAAATCAGCACCCGGCCAGCTCAAGACTGTAGACAGATCTCACAGCCAGATAAGGTGGCCATGCTGCCCCAAACCCGAAGAAGCAAAGTTTCAAAATAGTACAAAATTTCCAAAGTTTTGTGCATAAACCATTTCAGATTTCTCCAGCTCTGACTGACACAAAGCACAGTGAAGTGGCACTTTTAGAGACAGCAGTTTCAAGTCCATAAAGGGTAATGAGAGGAGTTTCACGTGGCTAAATCTGTGGCAAAAACATAGTTTTCTTTCTTTGGAGGAGTCAGGAAAGCAAATAAGTGCTTAACTCCACGTGAAACATCCCATATGAATGGGATATTTCAACAGGAAACTTCCCATATGAATGGGGCATATGAAACATCCCATGAGTTGTTGGAAAGGGGGCAGAGATAGGACAAAAATTTGGTCTCTGAGGTCTCACCATCTTAATTTGATCACTTCAAATGACCAAAAATTAAAAACATGTGCAAAGATACCTTAAAGCTGAAAACCTGAACAGCAAGTTTGTTTGTTTGGTTGGTTAACTCCTCCTGGGCTCACCTTTCTAGTTGGGCTGGCACTTGATGTAGAACAAAGCATGGAGTCTTTCCCTGGGCGCTGTTTGGTTCTCAGGAAGGCAGGCCCATACCTTTCTATGGAGAGGACAATATGCCCTGAGCTGAAAAATCACCCTCCACAAATGAGAAAGGGATTGGATTGTGGCTTCAGGGCTGTGGAAATATTTACAACGTTTTAACAGATGGCTGCTACAGCAACAACAAAGAGGTAATTACAAAAGGTGGACATCACAACATGCTTTTAAAGACATTTGCGTGGCGCTCACATTCCCTTAACTGTTGTTCCCAAAGGTGCTTGGCCTCTGAGCCAGCTGGAATCCCCGGGTAGAGGTAGACACAGTTTGGAGAAAAAGACAGCTTGGTGAGGTGTGTAGGGGGCAGAGGAGGCAGGGAAAGGAGGACGCCGCCTTCCAGTTACAGATCCAGCCTCCGCGTACAGGTGTGTACAGGTGAGCTGGCCTCGGGTGGAGGCCGGGTCAGGGGCGGCCGGACTGGGCGCTCTATCTCCCTCGGGCCCCGCGTCCTTGGTGCACAGAGCTGCTCCTCTTTGCTACATTTCACGGTATCTTCCTACTCATCAGCTGTCTTTTCCAGCGTGGCCACCCATCCCTCAGCACAGTCAGCACACTCTCCGCCTCCGTGAGTTTCTCAGTAAGAATCTTTCTCTCTTCCCCCTGTGTGGCTTTCTGAGAACTCTGTTTCTAAAGCAGCGCTCAGACACTGCGGCTTCTGGTCTGATCTGCGCACCCCTCTGCGAAGGGCCGCGCCCGCTCAGCTCGTTCCTCTGGGAGTTCCAAGCCTCCTTCAATAATCACAGCTTGGGAGCCCCTTCTTCAGCCTCCCCCCTGCCCCTTCTGCGTTGGGCTTCGCTTCTTTGCGTTGGATTTCTCTGAGTTCCATCTTTTCTTCATCTTTGAAGACCCAGTTTTCAATAACCCCCACACCTCTCTCGCTCGCATCAGCAGCTTTTCCCGCTGCCGCCAGCCTTTGCAGGGCAGTGCCCAGGCTCTCCTGAGCACAACGTCCCCCTTCCACCAGCTGGATCCTGGGGGCACGGAGGCCACCTCGGCCTCAGCCTGTTCCGGGGCGTCTCCCTCCACTTCCTCTGAAGGCGCTGGGCTCTCATCAACCTGGGGCTGCAGGACCGGGGAGGGGAGGATCCCAGCCTGGCCCTTCACTTCTACTTTCCAAAATTGTATTTCTTATACTTTTTATTTGTATTGAACTTTACTTTTTGCTACAGTTAGAGATTACTTTATCAAAGTCATTAAAAGAAATGGCAAACTTTTATTTTCATAATATACATATTCTTACCATTGAGTGGTCCCACAGTGCTCTTTTCATATTCAACATACAAACAAGCTGCTTTCTGAGAGAAAAGTAAATAAATTCATTAAAAAAAATACCTTCTGTCTATTAAAAATGCTTGAAAAGTTGTAGAAGATGTGCAGGAAATTGGAAAAACATTGTAGGTACAATTCTCTACTATACCACATCAAACTCATAAAATAATGATTTTTCTATGAATTCCCATAGATGTTAAAGTATTCTGTATATTACACATTTAATCTGAACATTCCATCCAAAGACCCTCACTTGGTTTTCATTTGGAATGATTCCTGAAGAATTCCCAGAATGTTTTCATAGCTGTTACATTTGTGTAATGTTACCTACTTTGCTAATTGTTCAATGTGGAATGATTTCTATGAGTTTTTCAGCAACTAGGGCCAAAAGTTTCCAAAGTAGCACATTTTTCAGTGAAGATAGAGAAGATAGAGAAAACTGATTATCTACATAAAGTCTCATTTATTACTAGTGTTAAAAATCCATTCTAAAGTAACATTAAATTCAAATCACAATGATAAAGTTTTATCTAAGAACATCTAAGCAAATCAATATTTTAAACAGCTGCATATAATTCAGCTCTGGCCATTATAAAGCATGATATTTTAACTTTCTAAATATTTATAGACACTAAGAAGAAAGACATGCAGTTGCAGATTTCTTGGGGGGAAAGTTTAGGTATCTTAAAAGTATAAATGAAAGTCGGGCAAGTCACTTATTAAACAAGCTCATATATATAGCAAAGGTTTTTATTATTTTTTAATTAATCATAGCTGTGTACATTAATGCACTCATGGGGTACAATGTGCTGATTTCATATATAATCTGGAATATTTTCATCAAACTGGTTAACATAGCTTTCATGGCATTTTCTTAGTTATTGTGTTAAGACATTTATATTCTGCATTTAGTAAGTTTCACCTGTACGCTGGATGTAACTTTTTAAAGACTTGTTTTCTGATGTGAAGTCATCTGGTCCTGGACTTTTCTTTTTGGGGGAGATTTCGTATAGTTCATGCTATTTCAGTGCTTGTATAGGTTTATTCAACTTTTCCAATTCTTTCTGGCTGAGCATAGGAAGGTGGTGTGCTTCCAAGTATTGTTCTATTTCCTCCAGATTTTCATATTTCTGAGAATAGAAGGGGTTTTTTGTGGTAATCATTAAGGATATTTTGAATTTCTGAGGCGTCTGTTCTTATTTCTCCTTTATCATTTCTGATTGATGATATTAGGGATTTTACTTTTCTGTTTCTGGTTTGGTTAGCCAAGGGTTTATCAATGTTGCTAAACTTTTCAAAAAGCCAACTTTTTGATTCATTGATCTTCTTATTGACTCTTTTGTTTTCACTTTCATTTAACTCTGCTCTAATTCTGGTTATTTATTTTCTTCTGCTGGGTTTGGGGTTGTAATGTTCTTCCTTGTCCAGTTGATAGATATAACCCATTAAGTTGTTGACTTCCTCTCTTTCCATTCTCTTGATGAAGGCTTGCAGTGCTGTAAACTTTCCTCTTAGGACTGCCTTTGCAGTATCCCATAGGTTTTGATAATTCATGTCTTCATTGTCATTTTGTTCCAAAATTTTGGTAATTTCCTTCTTAATATCCTCTTTGACCCACCTATCATTCAACACAAGTTTATTTAGTTTCCATGATTATACCACGGAATATTAAGCAGCCGTAAAAAGATAGAGACTTTACCTCATTTATGTTTACATGGATGGAGCTGATATATATTCTTCTTAGTAAAGTATCTCCAGATTGGAAGAAAAACTATCCAATGTATTCAGTACTATTATGAAACCAATATATAATCATTCACACTTTCATACAAATGATAAAACACAACTATCAGAATGAAGGAAGGAAGAGGAAAAGGAGGGGAAGGGGGTAGCAGGTGGAGGGAGGGTAATCAGTGAGACCTCACCAATGGTGCTTAATGCAAGGGAACAACATGTCAAACCCATTAAGAGTAGAGTATAAATGACTTAACACAACAATTAAGTAAGTGAGGTGAAGGCTATGTTAACCAGTTTGATGTAAGCATTCAAAATTGTACATAAAATCCGCACATTGTACCTCATTAATGCATTAACGTACACAGTTATGATTTAGTTTAAAAAAGACATGTTTTGTGAACAAGCTGAATATATGGTTCATCCTAGAGGACATTGCATGTGTAGTTGAAGAGAATGAGTAATCTTCAGCTACTGGATGGAATGTTTTGTACATGAGGTTCATGTTAGGTTCATCATTCCAGACTGAAATTTGAATCTAATCTTTAATTTTTGATTTTATGTTTGGATGATCTGTTCATTGCTGAAAAGTGATATGTTGATTTTTTTTGCTATTTTTGTATTGCCATTTTACTCTCCCTTTAGATCTATTAAAATTTGCTTTATTTTTATTTAGCTGATCTGATATTTGGTACATATATATTTGAAATTATTATTTCCTTTTGCTGAATTGTTCTTCATATGTCTTTCTTTTCTCTCTCTATAGTCTTTTACTTATAGTTTATTTTATTGGATCTAAGTATAGTTACCCTTGCTCTTTTTTAGTTTCCTTTTACATGCAACATCTTTTTCATCCCCTTCACTTTCGGTTTATGTCTGCTGTCTGCATGTATAAAGAAGCAGTGTCTCCAGTGGGCAGCATATGGTTGTTTCTTGTTTTTTTTTTCATGTTTGTTTGTTTTTATCCTTTCAGCCATTCTATGTTTTCATATAGGGGCAATTTTATTCATTTATACTCATGGTGATTTTTGATAGATAAGGACTTACTACTGTTGCTTTGTTAGTTGTTTTATAGGTTTTTTTGTAGTTCCTCTGTTCCTTCTTTCCTTTCTTGATATCTAACTTTTGTCCCTCCTTTCCTTTCCGGATATATACCTTTCTGGTTGAGTGATTTTCTCTAGTGGAATGTATCTATCCTTTTATTTTTTTTTTTTAATTGTTTGTTTATCTACTACAGGTTTCTGTCTGGTGGTTATCATGAGGCTTTCAAAAAAACATTATTTTAATAGAATATGTTAAGCTGATAACAACTTTGATCAAAAAAAATTATACCCCCAAAAATCATTTTTGAAAACACTTTGTTTTAGTTTATTCCCTCAGAGTGTTTTTTTTTTTTTTTTTTTTTATTGTTGGGGATTCATTGAGTGCTAAATGAACCAGCTTACACTGATTTAATTTGTTAAGTAAAGTCCCTCTTATAATTGTGTTCCATCCCCAAGAGGTGCATCACACCCCCTGACTTCCCACCCACTTCCTTCTTCCCTCTCCCTGCACCCCCTTCATTCCCCCCATGTACTAGGTCATTGATTGACCTCATATCAGAATTTAGTACATAGGATTCTTGCTACTCCATTCTTGTGAAGCCTTACTAAGAATAATGTGTTCCACTTCCATCCAGTTTCATACAAAAGATATAAAGTCTCCATCTTTTTAAATGACTGAATAGTATTCATTTAGAGTATATTTTGTGGGACCCTCATGCATAATTTTTTTATTTCTAAAAATTAAAGGGGTTCAAATATTTTTGTTACATGGATACCATATGCAAGGCTTAGAGCAAGGCTTTTAGTGTGCCCATAACCAAAATAATGTTCATTGTACCCAACAGATAAGTTTTCACCCCTCACCCTCCTCCCACCCACCCTTCTTCTTTGTGCCCATTAGTTAGCTCCAAATTACTACAGAGTACATGTGGTGTTCTCTTTCCTGAGATAATTCATTTAGGATAATGCTCTCCAATTCCATCCAAATTGCTCCAAAAGACATTATTTCATTCCTCAGATAGCTGAGTAGGATCTCATGGTGTGGGTGTGTGTGCATGCATGTGGCTGTATTACATTTTCTTTATCCACTCATTAATTGATGGGAACATGGGTTTATTTCAGATCTTTGCAATTGTGAATTGTACTGCAATAAACATTCAAGTGCATGTGTCTCTTTGGCAAAATAACTTCTTATTCTTTGGGTAGATACCTAATAGTGAGATTGCCTAGTAGTGAGATACCAAATAGTAAATCCACATTTTTTTCCTTAAGGAAGTTTCCATACTCTTTTCTGTAGAGGCTGGACTAATTTGCAGTCCCATGAACAGTATGTAAATTTTCCTATCTCCCTGCGGCCACACCAATATCTAGTGTCGTGTTTGTTTGTTTGAGTTTTTGATAATGATCCTTCTATCAGGGGTAAGGTGGTATGTCCAGGTGGTTTTAGTTTGCATTTCCCTGATGATTAGTGTTGAGCACTTTTTCTTTTTTCTTTTAGCCATTTGTCTATCTTCTTTTGAAAAACTTCTTTTTTAATGATGTTATTTGGGATCTTTTTCTGGCTAATTTATTTTAGTTATTTTAGTGTTTTAAATAGAATCATCAAACGTGTTTATCATTATGGCCACAAATTGTGAGTTGACAATATGTTTCTTATTTCTTATCTTCCAAAGTAAGAATGAACATTTTATATCCACTCTATTTGACCTCCGAAAAACTACTGTACACAAATTCTGTCATATCTTTTCCCAGAACACTGCAGGATCATGAAATAATTGAATTTGTCGAGAGGAAAAGGGAATCTGTACTTTTGATTAGTCACAAGTTGGAGATAGTCAATTAGAAAATTACAGGCATGCAACCAACACATTTGCACATTTGTAGTTTTATGTAATAGGTAACCTGCTTACCCCAATTATCTTCCCTATCTGTCCTGATTTCAAGGTAAAGTCTATTCCACTTAGATCATCATAATTTAGTTCAACATTCTCATCTACCTGGTAATTCTGTCTTCTGTCTCACACAGCTCTGATTGATTACCACAGAATTACAATTCTGAAATTCAAATTGTATCATCTCATTACTGTTTGTAAAACACTGGGTCACAGAAGTGCAAGGAATAAGGCTAAAATTTCAGTGGGAAAGGAGGACCACTGGAACACTTATATCTCCTAACTGAACAGACTTTGATCTTTGCTCATGCTGTGCCTTTTCTCTGACATCTGATCCCTAAGCATGTTCCCTTTGCTCCACAATTCCACATTCATGTGATGGTGATTCCTGGTCACCATTCAGTGCTGAGCTTCAGAGTTTCTTCCCAGTTCGTCTGTTAGACCTCATATGGTAAGTCTTAGGGAGCTATAGTCTTTGCATAAGAGCATAAAAATAATTTATTTATTTTACCACATCTGTTTGCATACACAACCACATCTACGGTTCAAACTCCTCAGGGACAGTAGCCATGTGTTATTCAGAATTTAATCTTTAGTTTTTAAAATTATAATACGGCATGACATGTTTGTTGGAGAAATAAATGAATGGATGTTGACACCCTCTTTCTGTTGTTTGTCTACTAAGTTACATACTTCAAATGTCAGCTCAGATGCCACCTTGGACAGGCAACTGTCCCTGAATGTTTCTCATGTTGGATTACTAATTTTCCCACAGTCCCTTATGTGGTCATATATCTTCAATATGCCACATGGTACTAATTATTTCAGAGAGATACCACCCAATATATACCTTCAGGTTTGGATCACTCAGAAAATGGTAATCCTCAACAAAGGTGGGCAGACAAGTGGATTTTCTCAGTAATGATTAGGCACATTGCAATGAGCACGATTTCCTTGATGTTATGTCACATTACCATTTCTCAAAAAAGAAAAAAATAATACAAGAGATGTGAAAAAAGTCTGATATTTAACTCTTCATTTGTAAACAACTTCAAATGTACAGAAAAATATTAAAAAGCTGCGATTAATACCTAAATACCTTTACCTAGACTCACCTACAGTCAACATTATACTCCATTTGCTTCCTTGCTCCTCTCTCTCCTCCTACACTGTCTCTCCCTCCTTTCTCTCTCAGCCATTGAGCACTTTATGGGATCTTTTCCTCTAAATATTTTATTATGCATATTCTTGTACAAAATTAAAGAGCAGTTGTCAACTTCTGAAAATGTAACATCAATACAATAGTATATGAATTTTGAGTGGACAGAGAATGTAAAACTGAAAATCTTTTCCAGCACAGTGAAATCATTTCTAAGAAAGGAACAAACATGATATGAGGCAGCATGGTAAGAGAGTCTAAGAAATAACATTGGCAGAAAATTCTAAACATCTGACATATAGAGAAAAGGAGACAAAATCATCAGCACTAAGTTGTCTACTTTATAGTTTCTTGAAAGATAGGTGCCATACTCAACATTTTCTTCAGAGCCCCCATGACACTCTTATTCCTAAAGCTATAGATTAAAGGGTTTAGCACAGGAGTAAGGATAGTATAAAAGACAGATACCATCATGTCTTTCTCAGAAGTGTGGTAGGTACTAGGAAGCATGTAGGTATAGATGGCAGCCCCAAAGAAGAGGATGACCATGGTCATGTGGGAGGAACAGGTGGCAAAGGCCTTCTTCTTGCCCTCTGCTGAGTTCATCCTGTGGATGGTGAGGAAAATGAATGAATAGGAGCTTGAGATGGTGGTTACAGGGATTAGGAGCATGATCACACAGCACAGGTACATGATAATCTCATAGAGTGAGGTGTCTGAGCAGGAGAGCTTTAGCATAGCAGGGACCTCACAGAAGAAGTGTTGGATCTCTCGGGTCCTGCAGAAGGGGAAGGTCATGGTGATGAGAGTGAGCATAAAGCCATCTACTGAGCCGATGAACCAGCAGCCAGAGGCCAGGAAGAGACACACCTTGTGGTTTACAAGGACGGAGTAACAGAGAGGATGGCAGATGGCAACATAGCGGTTATAGGCCATGACAGCTAGAAGGTAAAATTCTGAACCTCCTAGTGTCAAGTAGAGAAACATCTGTATCCTACATTCAGGGGCTGAGATCTCATTCACACCCATGACCTGGTCCATGAGCATCTTGGGCACAGTGATGGAGATGTACACAATATCCATGAAAGACTAATGGCTGATGAAAAAGTACATGGGAACATGGAGGCAGGCATCAAAGTATATTAGAAGGATCAGGACAGCATTTCCAAACAAGGCCATCAGGAAATCCACAAAAATGACCACACACAGCATCATCGGATATTTGGATTGACTGAAGAATCCCATTAGGATAAAATCTGATCCTCCAGTGTGGTTGACCATCCAATTAGTATTGTCCATGGAGTATATGTAAGCAGCCCTCTGAGCTGAATATGCAATAAGTGTTCATGTGTGTTTGCACCAGCCTGATTGATAACTGCAGGAAATCCTGTGGGCTGGGGGATTTGGGAATTACAAATGATCTGTAATTTAACAAATTAATGAAACAAACTAAAAATTCAAAACTGTGCCAAACGAGATGGTAACTTATAGCCAGGTTTCCACAGTTTAAGGTCATAAATTTTTCTGATGATAGTGCCATTTTTCCTCCCACTTTTTAGAAGGACAAGTGGCATCCAGCCACTCGAGATTGAGCAATTACAGGTCTGTGATGCCCTTAGAGGTCCAGGGATACACTCATGCTACACTGACTGGCTCAGTGTGTGCCTACCCTACACTGGCAGGAACAGGTAACCCATTGAACCCCATTCATCATGGGGACTGGAGATTGAAATTATTCCCCATGAACAAGAAGAGAAGAAAGAAGAAAAATAAGATAAGGTCATTTGCAAACAAATACTGGAAATTTTCAGAATCGCTCTCTTATGCTAACACCAAGATTGAACCATTGATAAAAGAGAAATCAAACTTATTATTTTGTAAAGTTTCTGCCATAAAAGTATGAATTTAACCTCTCTGGTTTAAGAATACAACTGGAAACTTTAAAACATTTAGAGGTGTACCCCACATAAGAAAGATTCAGATAGTAACTAAAGCATATTTTGGGAAAAAAAAAATTCTATACTAAACATTTGAACCCACACTGCCCATACAATTAAGCTATGCTGTGAGACTCTGTGGTTGTGTGGAGGAAGCCTCATATTGTCACATGCAGGGAAGGGTCCTCAGGCAAGACCCCCTTAAGGGACCCAAAGGCATAGGATAAGTAGCCTATGCTGCAGCTGGACTGCAGCTGTAGGCCCAGCATCCCCTCTGTCTGCCATTTCTCTGTCTACTATTCATAAAAGGGGGATAAGAACAATGTTTGATCTCAGGTGCATTGAAAGTTAAATTATGTACAGTAATGGAAGTGTTTAGAATAATTCCAGCTAGAGATAAATAAACAATATATGTAGAACCTACCTAAGAGACAGCTGCTACCACTTTGTCATATATGTATTACTTCAGCTCTCCAGCTGCAGTAACTATTAAAGAATTTGATTTTAAAACTGAGATGAGAAAAGATCTGCAAAATAAAAAACAATTAAGCAGAGCATAAAATCTACTTTAAAAATAATTTTAACTTGATAATTTATATATACATGTGTATAAACTTTAAACATATTTATATATATGCACACATATATAAGTACAAAAAAATATACAGTGCCTTTCTCATTTTAACCCTGGTAACACAGGGCTTTCTGGAGATTTCCACCTTGTTCCTGTCTAGTACAGTGGAATCCAAGTTCATCTCCTTAGAACTCCCACCATTCACACTACATCTCAGGGAGGAAGAACCAAGGTTATTACTGCTCACCAAACAAGGCATTAGTTGATTTTGCAGCCATAATCTGCTTTGCTGCCTGCCATGATCAATTATTCATGGAAAGTGGGACACATGAGTAAAAACTGAGCAACACTGAAATGTCTCTGGCGTCAGTTCTACTTCTCCCTCGTCTTGCCACTTGAAGTCACCTCTGTGTCAGCCAAAGACAAGTCAAAGACAAAGTAAACTTGGTTGCACTTCAGGATGTCACAGTCACCCCCTTCCAGAATGAAATATTATACAAATGTAACATAAAGTGGAATTTTTCAATAGCTGCAAAATAAATAAGAAAGAGCAATAGACATAAAATGAACATCTGACTTTCCTGAAGACAATCTATAAGAACTTCTTTCACATTTTTCCTTAAAGAGGTTAAATCTTTTCAACTTTTCCATTTCTGACATGTTAGATGTTAAATGTTGATAGACCTTTCAAACCACTAGGAAACAATAGGTCCTCTTTCTGGGAAGATAGAATATTTCAGAAAGGATTTAGAAGTTTCAAATACATTTTTTACTCCAAAAACTAGCTATGATATTTCATTCCAAAAACTAGCTACGATATTTAACTCATTAACAGTTCCAAGGTTTTGGGGTGCAGATGCAATAGATAACATTGCTTCAATATAAGTATCCAACAAATATAAGAGACACATATGCGCATGCACACACGTATATGTATACACTATATATTATATATATATAGGGTGTATAATAATGGTGTGAGTTAGGATGTGTGTAATATACACACATCATAACCCTACTGGCAAATAGTAGCTATAGTATGTATGTATGTATGTGTGTGTGTGTGTGTATATATATATATATATATATATGTATATAATTTCCCAGTGGGGTTAAAGTATATATGTGTGTGCGTGCATGTGTGTGTGTCTTATATTTGTTGGATACTTATATTGAGGCAGTGTTATCTGTTGCATCCACACCCCAGGACCTTGAAACAGTTAATATATATAGTGCATACACTATATATACACACACACACACACATCTTATATGTATAGGGTATACAGTATATATATATATAAACACACACACACAAACACACACACACACACACATATTGTGTGTATGTGTATATATACATATACACACACACACACACACATCCTAATTCCGCTGGCAAATGGTGTCTGAGCTATATGCAAAATTCAAAAACAGGCTAACAAATTGCAAAACACACCTGGTGACCTAGTCCATATTTGTAGCCAAATTAAAGCAAGGACCAGAATGGTGGCCAGCACATGTGAATACCTGGAAGCAGAGTGCTCAGCAAATTGAGAAAGTGTGGGTGCGGGGGCGGAGATGGGGTGTGAATGCTGGGGCTGCGTAGATCTCTGCTGCACCTTGGTAAATGGAGGTCATGGTCGTTAATCCACTTAGAACAGCTTGCTCAGGACACTGGACAACTAAGGTACACTGTGTACCATGTATGGTGACTGGCCTCTCTGTTCATTCTTTCTATTCTCTATCCAAGTGCTTGAATTTCATGTAAGCAGACTAGTGAATGTTTAACTTGGAGAATTATTAAAAACAGAGGTAGAGTAATAGCAGACCTTTATCTAAAGCTGAGAGCATCCCAGGAATTATTCTAATGCTTCACCACATTTCCTCTTCCCCAAGAGCCTGTGAGATATGTCCTTATCTTATATTCCTCTTTCAATAGGTTAAAAAATTCAGGCTGTCTGTGTATCTGCCTAATGTCACATAACTAACGCAAAAGAGGACTCAAACTCAGTGTAAGAATAGAACCCTGAGCATGTACCTCTGCTTCAGTTCCCTTAGGAACACCATTGTCTCTCTCTCTGCAGCCTACAACTGAGGCTTAGGCTACCCACTGTCAGTTTCATCAGGAAAACATAAATGTAACTGAAACATTTGTTTCTAGTGGTTTGCAACCCTCAGTAATCATCCCACTCCAAGGACAATTGGTCATTTTTCATCTATGAAATTTCAGTCTTAGGAAAACAAATGCATCATCATTAAAAATCTGAAAATACGAAAGATATATTCTTTTGCTCAAAAATAATTGGAAATAAGAAAACTATTTTCTAATATATTGCAGTAAATAAGTGAAAGTTATAAGAAAATAAGCACATTTATTTTCTCCATGAAAATAGTAGGGGAAAATGAGGAAATGCTGTCAACAATAAATAGAATGTTTCAGAAGGAGAACAAGCCAAGAACAGAGATTACCTTTTTGCTCCTGCAGTACTATCGGATGTCTGGTTGGATTCCCAGTCAGATGATGTCTTGATCCTCAAGTGGCCGGGTGAAAAGCACAAGGAAAGGCAGGAAAGTGACATCATTCCTGGTTTTACTATGCACATTAGAGGAGTGGATGAAAGTTTTGTGTTGATAAATCACTTCTGGGATTTGAATAAGAATGCAATTAAGAGAGCAAATGGAGGGAATAGACATCTCTGTTGAACTTTTATGGTTTACTTCTAATGGCTTTTTAATCTCCTTCTATTGTTAAACTCAAAATCATAGCCAATATTAATAATAATCTCACCTATCATCATCATTACAATCTTATCCATGAAATATATTTGTATATAGTCTTAGCCTTTTTCACTTTACAAAGTATGTTCCATATATTTGTGTATGTAATCTCATTTATGTATATTTTGTGAGATATTATTACTCTTCTTATCTTTCATAAGTATAGAGTCTAGAACTCTGAATTTAATTGATATGTCAAAGGAATCACCAACATTTGGTACCGTGGTCCAGACTCAGATTGAGGTCCTCCTCTTCTCATCTCCATCTCTCTCACTTTCATTAGGTTACTGTTTGAGCCCTTGACTTCTGTCACTCACTTGCAATCTGTGTTGCTTGAGTATTGCATTTAATTTTAAAGTGTTTGCTTTTATTTTAAATACTGACATACTAAATATAGATAAATTTGGGTGGGACCTGTGGCTCAGGATGAAGAAGCATGAATCCTATGTATTCAATTTTGATATGAGGACAATTAATGACAATTAATGACAATTAATGACACAGTGAGGGGTGGGGGAAGGGGAGAGCAAGGAGAGAGAACAAGGGAGGGGGAGTAGGGGAAAGGATAAAAAAAAAGAAAATAGTGACTAATTCTCACATAAGTTGGATGTAATTTTGACCAAAGTACTTTATTTGAACAATAACTTTTAATTCAAATCGTTAATATATTGTGTAGGAAATTGCATCTTCATTTATAAGTGAAATATGTCTGTGATTTCCCTTTATAATAATATATTTTTCCATTTTTAATACCAGGTATATCCAGAAGAAGTAGAATGAATTTGAAGGATTTCTTCCTTTTCTATTGTCTCTAAGATTTGTCAAGATCTGTTTTTTGAAAGTATCTTCTATTTTTATTTATAAGTATTAGTTGTCTATTTTATGAGACTTTGAAAAAAATAAGGAAAAAAAGCAGGCAAAATGAGGTGTCAAATAGAGAATATTAAATGAAGTAGGCTGCAATTCATTAATTAGGTTTCATATAAAATAAATTTTAATACTTGACATCTCGGTTTTAACTGACTTGGTCATTGTAACTCTTCTTTTTGTTGTTTTTGGATTGGATGCACAAGATTCTTCTTTTTTTTTTTTCTTTTATAGATATGAGGTCTTGCTATATTGTTCAGTCTCTTCTTAAACTCCTGGCCCCAAGTGATCCTCCCATCTCAGCCTCTCAAAATTTAAGAAATATAAGTGTGAGTCTCAGTACCCTGTCATGGGATCCGATTTTTTCAAGGTAACTTGTAAATAACAAAGAAATTATTTAATTTCCTTATTTATTGAGTTAGGAAATCTATCCCTATTTTGGGAGACTTTCTGTCAATGGGTACTATGATTATAGAAAATATAGTCAAGGCTTTAGTTAAAGTGATGATGATTTTATCCTATATTTTATATTTAGCTATATTTCTGAGATTATATATGATTAAATTTAATAGGATTCCCCCAATACAACTGTATTTTGTAAGTCTATATTATACTCATGCTGCTGTATCAATTAGTGTGTTTTACCAAATGCTGAAGTCAATTCAGGCCTGAAAGTAGAGGCACAAAATCCAATCCTATCCTTTTTATCTTTTTGTTCTATAAATTTGTTAAAATAATTTCTGAATTTTCAGTTGGGTCAATCTATGGACCTTTAATTCATGCAGACACACACACACACACATTTTATTCACTATGCATTATTATCCTTCCTTCCTTCCTTCCTTCCTTCCTTCCTTCCTTCCTTCCTTCCTTCCTTCCTTCCTTCCTCTCTCTCTCCCATTCTCTTTCTTTCTTTTCTTTTCTTTCTTTCTTGCTTTCATTCATTCATTCATTCATTCATTCTTTCTTTCTTTCTTTCTTTCTTTCAACTTGTAGTTGCCTAAAGCCATGCTTTTTAGATTCTTTGTCTAATGACTCATAGTGAGGACCTTCTAAGTTGTCTTAGGAAAAGAGGGAGGGCAGAGAGAGTGACCTGTCTCATGAGCAGCCCTCTAATTCTAAGGACTCCAAGCCCATCTCCTAGGGACTAGAATTTACATTTGGAGAGTTAAAGCTACCTCTCCCTGGAACATCACAAGGAGCCTCCTGCCAGCTGTAGGCAGTCTCTGTCCCTTTGCCTGTTGGTAGCTGCCACACTTAAGAAATTGGGGCCATAGGAGGTGGGTTATGTAGGGTAAGTGAGGTGGGTGTAGCTAATTTTCTGTGGATCCCTGTGGATTAATATGAATAATTTCCTCAGTTCTAGGTCACAGGCAAGTTCCTCGTTGTCTGATACCTGGCCTTGAGGTAATTAGGGCTGGTACAGTTGTCAGGAGTGTTCAGTGAGATAAGGAAGTGGTTATGGTGTGGTCTTAATCAGAAGTCCCAGAAGAGGAACTGATCTGTCTCTAGCCGTGGTGTCAAAACTGGATCAATAGAGCACTTTTAACAATAACTATATCATATACACAAAGAAAGAGTGGATAGTCAATATGTAGTCTCAGACACAATTCTCTATATTTCCAAATTGTGCAATTCTAGATGGCAAGAATTTCTGGTATTATCACCTCTGTGCAAGATAGAGACAGTAGTAGATTCTATCATGTAATGTATGCCAAATTGTTAAACATTATATATAATATATATGTATGGGTTAAACTTTTACTATTTCATCGAACCTAGAATGTCCTCATTTGTAGGATTAATCATTTTTTTAACCACTAAGAAAGAAAAAAAATCTCATCAGTTCAATTGGCAGAATGATTTGAAACTTTGTATTTTACTTTACAATTAGAAAATATCTTTTAGTCTTAATGTTTTTATATATACTACTCTTGTGAACCTATTGAAATTAAAATGATACTTAAAGAATTTAGTTGAGATATTTCTGTGACAAAGACAATTACATCCCTTATAATATGCTAAATTTAGAAATGTTAAGAAATCCAAAAATAAATACCTGTATGTCACCACATTGTTCACAAAACAGAACAAATCCCAATACTATTAAAGTTCTTGGGTTTATTTCTCTGATGATATCTCCTTCAAACCCCACTCTACAGATGCTTATTCCTCTTGAGTTATAAAAAGTGACAAATATGCGTGTCAAAAAGTTAGTCTGCTCTGTTTGCAAACTGTTTTTAAGTGGATCTACATGTTGTGTGTTTTTCTATTGCTCCTTTTACTTTAAGGAGGAGTTCATCTCTGTCACATACACAGTTGCCAGTGTTATAGTATCCCAACATATATAGACATCATGTCTAATAGGTCAACCTAACTTACTATGTAAGTTCATGCACCTTTAGAGAGAAGAAGAAGAAAGAGAGAAAGTGGTGCCTTCTAAGCCAAAGAGTGTCAACCTCAAATATAGCTTAGGAAAATAAAGGAAGACTATGAGTAAAACAAGGTAAATATACTTTTTTGTTGTTCTATTGAGCAGGGGCGAGTGTGTGGTGAGACTCTTCTTCAAGAAGATTGGGTTTCAGGCAGAAGTTTACTTGGTGATGGACCAAAGAATGAGTATGATATATAAAGAAAGCACACAGGATAAGGCAATGCAAGAACAATGTGGTGGGGAGAGGAAATAATTATCATTTTATCTATCATTTGATGCATTTATAGATTACAATTCAAAAGTATACAACTACTACTATCAACCCTTATATTTACAAAAATGGTCAAATAGCAATTTAGACCCACAGTGATATGTACTACAAGTGTACTACAAGTGTACATAGTGTAGCAGTTTAGAACCATGGTGATATGTACTACAAGTGTACTTACTTTTATCATCTCATTTCCAACTGGCAGACACGGGCATCCCTACTTCAGCCAAAAGTATATTGGCTTATCTTGCGTATATTGTTCTCTCTCATTCTCTACAATATTGTAATATGAGAGTATGATGCACATTCTTCTCTTGCTGCAGTTCTATGTCTTTAATACATACTATCCCCGTATAAAGACTGACTTTTAAAAGACAAGCACTTATTTTACTCAGCATGTTGCATGCCTCACTCTAGGCCCTGAAGCACAGAGATTCTGGACCATAGTAGGAACAGATTCAATTTCTACTTAGATACTGTTGAATCTCCAGACATTTGTCTATGAAAGTGGAACATCTATTAACAGCAAATAAAGATCAAGTGAAGTGGAGGATTTCCAAATAGAGCTCACTAATGCTGCACTTGCTTATCCTCTTGTACCCTCCTTCTTCTATGAAGGTGCTACCATCCAGCCAGACCATTGACCAAGACACCAAGGAATCATTTCAGATTCTCTCCCATTCCTCACTCTCTTACACCTATTCACTCATAACATTCTATCAGGCCGATATCCAAAGCCCTTCTCCCTGCCTGCATCCTTCAGGACTTTCATCACCTCTATCTACATGGTTATCTTGTTCTAAGTGTCTTCTCCACTCCCAGTTCTCCCAAACTTACCTGGGCAATAATTAGTATAATCACAGGTATGGTCATGTTACTCCTCTGCCCCATGTAGCTCTGTGTGCTGCATCCCATGACATGCCTGCCGCATCTCTACTTTTCCAACTACCCAGAACTATTAGATCCTAAACACTCCCAGGTATCCCAAGCCTTCAGCCCTCTGCTCAGGCACATTTAATAATGCAATCTCCACTCTGACTTGCCTTAATGTTGGTTAACACTGGCCAAGGAATATGGCAGGCATTTAACTGTCTTAAGAAGTAAATAATTTGATGCATTTCAGGAATGTTTATCTTTCCTTTCTTCAGAATAGGTACCTGGAGAATGACTGCATTAAAAATCTATATAAGCTGATACCTTAGGTTATACGGATGGTAATAATGGGTTTCATCCTCGACTAGGCAAAGGCCCCCAAGAAAGGAAGAAACAAAAATATTAATCTGTGAATAATGCCAATCTGAGCTAGATATATATGTGCTCCTTCTCAACTTTTAAGATAACAAGAGAAAGGAAAAAGTTGGGAAAGAATAAGGTGCTAAAATAGAAACCTCCAGAAATCATCCCTCTGTAGGAATATCAAATTCTGCAGACCATTTTAAAATACACATTCAGAAGAGAAGAAAAAAAATATTAAAAGAAAGTAGAATAAGAGAAAAACTCAAATTAATTCAAAATGGGGGGGGGAGAGGGAACCAGGGAGCTGTGAGATGGCAGCAGGGAAGGTAATGGGGGTGCTCCCACTTGCAGGGCACATTACAGTGTATGGCACACCTATTTAGGAATGGGACACAATTATAAGAGGGACTTTACTTAAAAAATGCAAACAGTGTAACCTAATTCCTTGTACTCTCAATTAACCTAAAACAGTAAAAAATAATTAAAATAAAAAACAATGAAGCATGCCTACAAGATATAGAAAATAGTCTCAGAAGGGAAAATCTAAGCATCATCAACCTGAATGATGAAAGAGAAAAAAAGATTGAGGTGTGAAGTTTATTCAAAGAAATAATAACAGAGAATTTTACAAGCCTAGAGAAATATATCAATATTCAATTACAAGAAAGTCTCATAACACCAGGCAGATTTAACCCAAACAAGACTATCTAAAGGAATTTAATAATCAAGCTCCCCAAAGTCTGAATAAACACAAGCTCCTAAGAGAAGAAAGATAAAGAATACAAAATAACAATCATATAGGAGCACCAATATGTCTTGCAGCAGACGTCTCAGTGGAAGCCTCACACGTTAAGAGAGAGTGGTGAGACACCTTCAGAGTGCTGAAAAAACATAACCTTAACCCTATAATACACGTAATTTTATTCTACATAAATATCCTTCAAACATGAAGGGGAAAATAAAGAATTTTCCAGACAAACAGAAGCTGAGGGATTTTATCAACACTAGACCTATAGTAAATGCTCACAGGAGTTCTTCATTCTCAAATAAATAATTTTATTGAACAATAAGAAATCATATGTAGGTATAAAACTCACTAGTAACAGTAAGTACACAAATACAGAAGATGATTAATGTAATGACAGTGTATAAAACCCTTATATCTGACATAGAACGACCAAAAGGCAAACTCTAAAATAACTACAAAAATTTTTGAGAGACAGATAGGAGAAAAAGATAAAGCCAGAAACAACAAAAAGTTACAAAGCAGGAGACAGACAGAATTAAAGTGTAAAATTTCTGTTACATTTATCCTTGCTTGTTTATTTGTAAGTGGAGTTGTATTGATGCCGGAATGTCAGGCTCTTGGTCTCGGCGATTCGAAGAAGGAATCGACGGACCACAAGAGTAGTGGTAAGTCAGAATTTATTTACAAGAAAGGAAAATTAGAAGTATAAGAAAAACCAGACCTCTAGGCAAAGAGGACCCA
>CAUYRH010055070.1:0-48160 GCA_963574655.1 Perodicticus potto | reverse complement strand
CCCCCACTCTTCCCCCCTCTGATATCCCCTCTCCTTCTCTCCCGCTCTCTCCCCCCTCCCTTTCTCTCCCCCTCCTCCTTAGATCTCCCTATCTCTCCCCACCCCTTCTCTCTCCCTCTTTCTTCCTCTCTCTCACTCTCTCTCCCTCTCTTCCCCTCTCTCCCTCTCCAGAACTTCACTAGGCAAACTTCACACAACACCTTTGGATGAGCAGAAAGGCAACCCACACTCATACAGCCGAGGAATTACTCCACCTCTAAAACCTAGAAGTGCCCATATTCCACCCTCTACCTGCAGCTTCCTCACCGTGTATTCCCTCCTCATCCCCTTCCACACCTCTGAGTCTGCAGGCCTGTCACTCCTCCCCAGCTACATGGGTCATTCATGTCAGTGCTCTCCTTCCCACACCCTGTGACCCCTTGAGTCCTGCCAATTCTTGCCACTAGGAAGCCTCAACTGTCTGCCTTCAGCCAGCCTCTGCAGAGAGTCAAGAGATAATTGATGCTTACAGTATTGCCACTTACTGTTTTGAACCTAAACTTGGCAATCAAAACTGTTCAACAGTGGAGGTTTTAGGGAAAAAGGGAGATTAATCAGGAAGTGGTAATGAGGAGCAAGAAGAACACACGTTCTCTACCTCTGGGCCCAGGGTATGAGGAATGGGGGAGAAAACAGGCTTGCACCTGGAAGGCATCAGTATTGCCTGGGAGGGCCAGGTTTGAAATGTAAAGATGGAAGAAGATATAAGGAATTTTGATAATGATCATATCATGAAATGCCTGAAAGCATAGTAGTAGGGTTTAGTGAGTTGAGGTCTGGGGTGGGGACAAGTTGGGAAAGAAAAGGGAATGATATCCAGAGCTTAGCAAGTGGGGTTGACCGGGGAGCCTGGGTCTTCTTATAGCAATTGCATAACCAGGTATACCAGCTATTGGGTTATAACAAATTACCCTAAAACTCAGTGGCTAAAAACAACATTAATTTACTCACAATAATCTGGGCTTAGGTGAATTTAGACTGCTCATCTCTGCTCTATTTGGTGTTGACACAGTCAAGTGGGAGCCCATTCCAACCTGGAATTGGCTGGCTATAGCCAGGGGCAAGGGTGGTAACTCGTCATCCAGCTGGCTAGTGCAGGCTTCTTCACTTCCTGGTCTCTGGATTTGCTAGTCTTGCCTACGGAAACTCATTTTAAGGCTCTATTTGCCTAAGGTCTTATTAGCTAAAGGAAGTCCCATGGCCAAGCCCAAAGTCACTGTGGTAGGAGGCCACAGAAGGTATAGTTACTAGGAAGTATGGTTCACTGGGGGCCACCCATCTGATGGTCTACCTACCAGGTTTAAGGGCACATTGTAGTGCCATTACTAATATGTTCAGTGCAGTCTGAAATAGAGAGGATGCCCCCAAAATGTATACACATTTTAAGAAAAAAAAACTATATTAAAATTGTAATATTTATTCCAGCACTCTGGAAGGCTGAGGCAGGTCGATCGCTTGAGCTCATGAGTTCGAGACCAGCCTGAGCAAGAGTGAGACCCCCCTATCTTAAAAAAAAAAAAATAAGTGGGTGTTGTGGCGGGCACCTGTAGTCCCAGTTACTTGGGAGGCTGAGGCAAGAGGATCACTTGAGCCCAAGAGTTTGAGGTTGCTGTGAGCTATGATGCCACAGCACTCTATCAGGAGCAAGAAGGTGAGACTATCTCCAAAAAAAAAAAAAAAAAAAAAAAGTGTAATAATATATACCAATAACAAAAGATGAATGAAAGATGAATACAAGTTATGTTGAGCACCTCAAATGTGATTTGAGTATTACAATTTCAATACAGTTTTTTCCTTTCTTAAAATGTGTATACATTTTTTGGCACCCTTCATATTTAAGAACATTAAAAAAAAAAACCTGCTTGTCTTTTATTTTATTTTATTTTATTTTATTTTTTGCAGTTTTTTGGCTGGGGCCAGGTTTGAACCCGCCACCCCCGGCACATGGGGCTGGTGCCCTACTCCTTGAGCCACAGGTGCCACTCCAACCTGCTTGTCCTTGAACTGCTGCCTAGAATACCCTGTCCCCCATTGTCACCACAAACTTGTGGCCTTTCGCTCAGCCCAACTCCTGAGTGCCATCCTCTCCTGCTTCTCACTGACATCTTCCTGTTCGTGTCCAAACCGTTTTTAGGCTGATTCCTTCTCAGAAAAGGTTATCCTCTTTCCTGGATAACCTTTTCACCTGCACCCTTGATTCATCTCCTCCTCCACCGCCAGGGGTCCCCACTCACATCTTTCTCATCAATCTTTCTCCATTCTATCTCATTGTTTCAATTTGGCTTTCTGGTGATCTTTAGTAAGGGGAGTTCTTATGTTTATCGTACACCTGTATTTCTTTGGCCAATTTCTGCTCAGATCCTTTGCTGGGTTGAGTAGAGGCATGTGTATCTTTTCTTGCTGATTTATAAAACCTTTATAGAGAAGAAGATGAAATCTGCTTTATCCCCTTCTTGGTCTCCTGTGAAGACTGTTTTTCTTTGCCTCCTCATTATAGTTGGTGTCCTAGAATTCCATCATCTCTTGTCCTCCTCCATATATTCCCTGTGAAAGCTCAGATATCCTCATGGCTTCTCTTTGCACCTAATCTCATGGACTTCAAATCTAAAGATAAATCTCCAGCTTTGAGTACCCAGTAACGTGCCAAACACCTCCAACTGGCTATCTCAAAAGAACTGTCTTCTAGAACTATTCTCTTTCTCTACCCCCTCTAAATGTGCTTCCCTTCTTATCTGACCTCCAAGCTCTTTTTCTACACTCTGTCACCTTCCACTGTCTCCTGATCCTGCAAGGTACTATGGGATGCAGAAGGCATCCTGTTTCTCTTACTCATGAGCTGAATGACCTTAAGTCCTCATGCATTCTGCAACTTGGGCTCTTCATCAATAAAATAAAATGACTGGAGGAAAAAAATCCCCATGGTTCACACTCCATAATCTGTTTAAAAATTCATGAGTCAGCCAGGTGCAGTGGCTCATGCCTCTAATCTCAATGCTTTGAGAGGCTGAGACGGGAGGATAGCTTGGATTAGGAGTTCAGAACCAGTCTGAACAACATAGTGAGACCCTATTTCTATAAAACGAAAAGAACTTAGTTGGGTATAATGGTGTATTTCTGTAGGCCCAGCTACTGGGGAAGTTGAGGTGGAAGGATTGCTTGGGCCCAGAAGTTGGAGATTGCAGTAAGCTAGGATGATACCCCTGCACTCCAGCTGGGAAGAAAGAGTGCCACTTTGTCTCAAAAAAAAATTCATGAGTCATTAGGAAAAATTAACACAGCATTTTTTACCTACGGAGAAGGCAATGTATACATTATCTTTCACTTAAAGGTCAACAGGACAACAGGTGCAAAACCATGAGACTCCTGGAGGGCTTCATGAAGATAGTTTATTTCTACCTTGCCATTCTTGGCTTGACTTGAAGGGCTTCCTTTGCCTTGCTCAGAAATGCCTTCTCTTCCCTGCAGGAAGTACCACTGACATCATGACAAGTGACCACAGCCCTGTCTTTGCCACATTTGAGGCCGGGGTGACTTCCCAGTTTGTCTCAAAGAATGGTAAGCAGTGATCAATGTCCTTTTCTCTGTGTTCCTCAAAGACAACGGGCATTGGGCGTTCATCTTCTGGTTGTGACAGTCAGTTGTCTGTGTGGGATGAAGGCTCATCCTTCCAGGTTCAAGGCTCTTCGTGTCCAAGCCATATCACAATTTGAGTCCAGAGGATGTACCTGCTCTGTTTGGCCAGTATGTCAGCCTTCTGTTCCTTGGTTTTAGTGTAGTGTGAACAACTTGTGTTTACCAACATGTGGTGTATCTACCACCAAAGACAACTGCAGCAGAGCCATTGCTGAATGTCTGAGAGTAATGCATTTCATGTTTTAAATGTGTCTCTTCTGTGTAAGGCAAGCAACATTGAGTCTCCATTTGGCATTGTGATATATTTTATTTAATCACATTTAAATTTAAAAAGTCAGTCTATTTAGAGAAAATATTAAGTAAATAGTAGTGCAGGTGCATGGTAGGCGGAGATGGTAAAAATTCTGAAGGTGGGATGCCGATGACGGAGTTGGGGAAATACTAGAGTAAATAATATTTAGATTTGCAGGTAATTGTTCAAATAATCCAGCTGAGCCCTGGGTGCCAGGCTGCCCTCATCGCAGCTGAGGCCAGGCTTTCTTGGTAGTCTGCCCATTCAGCCCTCGGCCTGGGTGACTAGGGCACCATGTTGTCATCTGCTCTACCCACTCCCTACTTACGTGGTCAGCAGACAGCCCAGGCTCATGTAGGAAGGCTGAGTGTGGGGGACGCAAGTGTAGGTTGGGAAAGACCATCTTGCTCTGCGTCCTTCATGCAGTGAGGATGTCAGTGAGGCTGAATGCTATCTACCTGGGGAGGCTCCTCTTCACGCTGCTGGGTCAAACATCCACGGACCCAGCATTGTGACTTCTCTCTACCCCAAGTCTTGTGCCACCACCCTCTCTACTCCCTAGCTATGGCCACTGTGCCTTTCCAGAACCTTCCTAGCCTTTGGGTTTCACGGCTTCCATCCACCTCCCCTTCCCCTGATTTCCTACACCATCGATGAGGTTGCTGCTGCCATCCCCTCCTCTGTTACTGGGTAGAGCACCCCGGATATCAAGCTTCCCTCCACGGGCACTCGGTAGATGCTCAAGAATACTGATCCCCTGGATTGAACAAGGATTGACCATCTATCTAAGCAGAGCCCGGCCTACATGCTCTGGGATTTAGAAAGACAGGGAAGAAGGCAGGAAGGGCGTAAGAAAGAAGAGAATGTTTGTTCTTGCTCTCAGGTGGCTGAGAATTTATACAGAAGGACAGACATTTGCTTAAAACCAAGGATGCTCACAGAAGCATCATTTGCCTTGATACAGTGACTGGCAAGTTAACTGAGTACGGATGAGCTTACAGAGCCTGGAGTAAGGAGAGAGAAAACTGGGCCTAAGGAAGAAAGAGCAGGCGTCCTTCTCTAGCTGCAACTGAACAGATGTGGATATTGAGCAAAAAGTCAGCCTACAAGCGCTTTGCTGGAACTAGTAGGAGACTGAGGTAGCGAGGTTAAGGATGTCACCTGACACTCGGATTTAGACACAAAGCAGAGACCAGGTCTTCACTCCTCGTCCCCCTTGCTCTTCTCCTCTGCCTTCTGCCACAGCAGCTCAGGTGCATCAGGGAGGTTGTCACCACAATCAGGGCTGCTCGGCATGGGTGGTGGCTTTCTATGGAGCTTTATTTCAAGGGAAACCTTTCTTTCCACTGGAATCTCAACCTTCCTTGAGCTCAGTACACAGAGTAAGGAGCCAGAGGAAAGAGCATATGGAGAGAGGCCAAATCCCTGGAGAGAGTTTGAAGAGAGAGCTGAGTCCCTGTTCTCCCCTCTACAGGCCCTGGGACCACCGACAGCCAAGGGCAGATCGAGTTTCTCAAGTGCAACGCCACGCTGAAGACCAAGTCCCAGACCAAGTTCTACCTGGAGTTCCACTCGAGCTGCCTGGAGAGTGAGTGGCGCTGAGCTGTCCCTGTGGTGGGCGGGCCCTCCGCTCATTCTCATAAATGGCTCTTTGTGAATGGTACTTTGCCCCCTTTCTCTTCTCCCTGGGAAAGACTCTCTCAGATGGGCCTCCAAGAGGTCAGACAAATAGGGCTTCAAGTGGATGGTCCAAGGCAACTCCCAGGTAGTGTAAGGGGGCCTCCTTGTGGTTTACAGTGCTGCTGCCATAGCCCTAGGAGAAGGGCAGCCACGGGGATGTACAGACCTGTCAGTCCCTTGCAGGCAGTAGGCTCCCCTCCCTGCCTGCTCAGGGCAGACTGCAACCCCCTCGGTTTCTCCCACGCCAGGGGTCTGACCCAACCAGAGACTGCTGGGCCAAGTTCCAGTGGCCCCCCTCCTGATTGCCCTGGCTCCTGCCTCCTGCTCTTTCAAGGTCACAAAATCTTTCTTAGGGCAACCGCCGCAGCCAAAATCAAGTTGGAGATGGACAGCTCCCTGCAAGCCGGCAGCACGTGGCATAATCCGTGTTTAGGAAATGCCCTTTCTGGGGGACATTTCTAGGCATTTTGCCCATGGCTGTTCCATGGCAAGCAAAGATCTGCATGGCTTCTATCCCTCCTCACTGAGGGGTCTAGAGAAGGGGAAGGGGGCATTTTGTGAGTACATGGCTGGGATGCTTCTGGAATTCAGGAGGAAGGCATGTGCCACCAGCCACCACTGTGCCCTCCGTGCCCCTTGCTTCTCTGACTCAGCCTGGCCCAGGCGTGGGGATAGAACAGCCTTTGCCACTGAGGCCCCAATCCCCAGTTCACCAGGCAGGGTCAAAGCAGTTCCAAAAAGGATGAGGAATTTTTGTGCGGGTGTTTTTAATAAACTATCGAGACACTTGCACACATTTCTATGGAAACAGCATATTAGGGAGCTTAAATTAGAATTTCAAAAGGCTGCTATCTTGAGTGGCGTGGGACGAGCTGTCATGTTTCCTAATCTTCTTGCCTGTGATGTGATGATTTCTTCGTTGCCTGGTTTGTTGCAAAGGGAGCTGAAAAGGAGGAAGAATCTCTTTGATTTTCCTAAAAATAATTAGACTGTGTTGGCAAATGACCATCCCTTGCACAAAAATAGAAATTCCCAGCAAGTCTGACTCCTAAAGGGTGCTGAGGCCCCTACAGAGAAAAAGAGCAGCTTCCTCGCGCCAGGTGGGACGACCAGAGGAGTCTTTTCAGTCTGGTTCTTGCCCTGTTTTCTAAAAACCAAACTTCTTGTCCTCCAACAGGTTTTGTGAAGAGTCAGGAAGGAGAAAATGAAGAAGGAAGCGAGGGGGAGCTAGTGGTTAAGTTTGAGGAGACCCTTCCAAAGGTAATTCTGGAGCGTTCCCCAGGGAGGGTTTTGCACTCACCAGGCCAGCAGCGCTGGCCAGTGGCAGAGCGACAGCTGGGCCTGACCAGAGGGAGCAGCTCTCGTTTAAGCCACGCACTTTTCAGACTCTCATATCCCGTATGGGTTCAGTCCCCCTAAAGGACTGTGCAAGGCATCTGGAGGTCAACAGGTTCAACCATGTGATTTGGGAGGTCACAGTCACACGGCTGCAGTGACAGACTAGGCCCCAACCCCCAAGACCCCCAGTTCCTTTGAAAGGTGCTGATCACCTGCTCACTGGCCCGTAGGGTCATGGGCAGCATAGACGGGAGTCGCTGGCTCTAACACACACTGTGAACAGGAAGTACTTGACCGTCCATGGTCCTGAATGAGCTGAGGGGGGAACTGAAAACATGCCCCCAAACCTTAGTGCGACACATGTATCCTGATTGCAGAAAAACAGCTTTCTACCAAAACTGCTTTTGTGATGCTGAGCTGACAGTGGTGGTGCCGGCTGTCAATGGATTTTGGCTGATCAGATGCTCCTGCTGGTTCAGAGCAGAGGGGGACACTTCCTTTCTCATGCCGAGAGGGAAGGGTGTGATAAGGGCAGTCCGGGGCTGGGACCCAGAAGACAGAGGTCTCAGGGCCTCCCTGGGAAGGTTCCCTCGGAGGTTTCAAAGGACAGCCTGAAACGGGTGGGGGGCCCATCTTCTTCCAGGCTGGGGTGGGGTGCAGGCAGGTTTCAGGGGCCAGGCTACCCACACTGGCCTTAACCACTGATTGGAACCAACTGTTGGGTCACATAAAAAGGCCATGTGATCTCAGGAACAGAGACTGATTATCCTGATGTCGGTGTAATCCCAAATACCGAGAGGTCCCAGCCTGTGCAGATGAGGTCCCAACAGCTGTCCAGAGTTCCTGTCCTGGGGCTTCTTTAGGCCCCTGCGTCCTGCGGGCTCCAGGCTCCAAAGAGACATTTCTGCCTCACCCAGCCCACACCCACCTGCTGTTCCTCCTCTTCTGGCTGCTTCCACACAGAACTGAGCAATTATTTCCTCTTTTGGTGAAGCTGAAAACATGCCAGCAGTCTGTTCCCCCTCAGGGACCCCCTGGACACCATCTTCCTCCACTCCCTGGTCCTGTCACCACCCCCTGCCATTCCTCCTGTGCCTCTGTCCCCTCCCCGTCCCACGACCCCCTCTCAGGGGCTCCGCTCCTCCTATCTTCTTGCTGAGGCATCCTGAAGCCTGATGGTCTTTCTGGAATGCCCGTCTGAGCTTGGTGTCCCTCTTTGTCCAGTCAACTCCTTGGTGCCAGAGGGGCAAGCCCTTCCCTCTCCAGCCTCAGGTATTCCCACAGCACCTTCTGCTCCATGTTACCCCCCACCCTCCGCCCATGACCTGACACCCTCCTTTCTTCACCCCTAAATTCCTGCTGTGGCACCCGGATAGTCGCCCCACCCCCTCCACTATGTGGGTATGTCCCCCAGAGACACTCCTTGCTCAGGTGTCTGTTGCCCCACTCCCCACTGCATCCGCAGCCCCAGCCCCTGCCCTGCATCTAACTTACAGCCAGATGTCACCACATGTCGGTGAGCCCAGGGGTCATTGGGGCGGTACAACCTCAGAGCCTCAGAACCTGCACCAGGAAGCCCAGAGTCCCCACCACAGTTTCCCGTCATTAGTTCTGGAACTTTCTGAATGGCATCTAGAGCATCCATCCTGTTGGTCAGCATGGGGTTCGAGCCCTGCCCCTTATGGGCTTTTCGGTATCTGTGGACGGAAAGGCAGGGGCAGCCTGGAGCAGTGCATGACCTTTCTTTGTGGCCCTGCTGTGTCACAGTCATCGCGAGGAGCAGCCACTTGCACATGAGGAGCTAGTATGCCTGTACCGGTCCTCCCTGTGCAAGCATGGACCCAGCCCTGTGTTGGTGTGGTCTGAGGTCACCGAGCTCGTGCAAAGCCTGTCACCAGCACAGCAGGAGCCAGCCCAGCAGTCCCTGGTCTGAACGTGGCTGGCAGCAGGAAGTCAGGGACAGAACCCGAATGTGGGAGTCTGTGTCTGTCATTCTCTGAGCCACACCCCTAACAGGACACAGAGGCCACATCCTCCCCAGGTGGGGTGTGGCGGGGGGCACTCTGGCCGTCCTCCCCCCCGGGATCCTGCATCTGCAAAGGAAGGGCAGGGAGGCGATGGGCTGGGCTCCACCTGCGATCAGGCTTCCTCCCTAGGACCTGGGAGTGCAGCCCAGCTTGTAGTGTACCGTGTGGGGACAGGGAAGAAAGCTGGCTCTCGCATGCTGGCTAGGGGGTGCAGCTGGGCTTCTTCCTGTTCTCTTGCACCTAGCACAGATGTGGATGTCGTTAATAAGAACAGCTCCGTCCTATTGTCTCACCCATTCCTCACATCTGGTGACCCTCATCCACCTGCCCCCCCACCTGTCACCTCTAACCCTGTTCCATTCTCTCTGCAGCTGAAGCCCATTATCTCTGACCCCGAGTACCTGCTGGACCAGCACATCCTAATAAGCATTAAGTCCTCTGACAGCGACGAATCCTACGGTAGGGGTCTCGGGATTGGCACCACACCTGCCTGGGAGCCAATAGCCTCTGCTGGGAGCACAGAGGTGGCAGCTCCTTTGGTGAAACATCAAATTCTTGGCTCAAATGATCCTCTTATCTCAGCCTCCCGGGGAGCTGGAACTATAGACACCTGCCACAACACTCAGTAGTTTTTCATTTTTGGTAGAGACAGGATCTCCCTCTTGTTCAGGCTGGTCTCGAACTCCTGAGCTCAGGAGTTCCACCTGAGTGGATCCAGACTGCTGGGATTACAGGCATGAGCCACTGCACTGGGCCTGCTTGTTTGTTTTAAATGGAAGAGCTTTGCATGTGTCCAAACCCCGCTTGGTGGAAGCCAGTAAAGAGAGAGAAGCTGTGGACACACGGGGGTGACCTGTGTGAGGCACCCACTGTGCAGGCTCTGACGACACCTGGGTGCAGGTGCCATCGCTCCCCTCACTGGAGAAACGAGGGAAGGAGGCTGGGGGACCTGAAGAGACTTGTCCAAGGCCACACAGCTGAGTGGCTTGGCGATGGTAACTATGTTACCTTGGACTGGAGCCCAGGCAGCCTGGCTCCAGAATCTTCTGTACCCTCACCTCCTCCCAGTGCAGCACTGAGCCAGGGTAGAGGCGGCAGAGCCTGCAGAGGGTGAGGACCCGCGTGGATCCGGGAATGTTTGAAGCTCTGTGGCAGGAAGCAGAGCGAGCTGTGCTTTCTCAATCAGATGCTGCATTCCCTCCTGTTTCTCCCCCTCGCTATTCACACCTACAGAATCACAGCGATTTGCTTTTGTCCATCTCCGTCTCCACAGGTAGGCAGGTGAGGATTTTTGCACTTGTCATCACAGAGATACCATTTTACATTCTGCTTTCCTCACCTGATTTAGATAACACACATTTTCCTAGTCCCTCCCACACTGTCTTCACAATTGTTCCTTTTAATGGCTGGGTAATATTCCGTGGACTTACTATGTCCTTATTTTCAGAACTGTTCCTTCTTGCTATTACGGAGGCCCTGCTAGTTACTTTTGTCTCTCTGTGGACATTTTACCTTCTTCAGCTACATTTTTCATTCTTTCGGACCATCTCTTTGGGACAGGTTCCCATGTTTGCTAGGTCAGAGGGTTTAAGTATGTCTGCAACTTGGCATTTAACAGCAAACTGAGTGCCATCAAGGCTGTGTGAGTTGACCTTGCAGGTTTCCCCAGCCCCCACCCCTGCACGGGGTGCTATTTTTCTGTCTTCTCTTTGTGCTAATTGCATGTCTGTGGAATAGCACCTTAGCGTTTCCTTAGTCCCCTGCCCCTTTTTAAAAATCTCTTTATTCTGGAATGGCTGGTGGGAATTTTGTTTTGTTTTGTTTTTGAGACGGAGTCTTGCTCTCTCTCCAGTGCCGTGGTGTCATCACAGCTCACAGCAACCTCAAACAATCCTCCTGTCTCAGGGACTACAGGTGCCTGCCACAACACTCAGCTAATTTTTCTATTTTTAGTAGAGACGAGGTCTCACTCCTGCTCAGGCTGGTCTCAAACTCCTGAGCTCAAGGGATCCTCCTGCCTCAGCCTCCCAGGGTGCTAGGATTACAGGTATGAGACGCCTCACCTGGCCTGAGTTTGCATTTTTGAGGGCTAGGAAGGCTGAACTATTTTCTATTTATCGAAATTAGCCAGCTACAGTTCTTTCTGTGTGAGATACCCATTTGTATGGTCTGCCCCTTTATCTGTGGGGGACTTGATTTTGAGGAGTTCCTGTGGAGTTCGGATCAAGAATCCCCTGCCTGTGAAGCCAGCCACGGCTCCTCTCCCCAGTTCCTTTTCCATTTTAGTTTTGTCCTTTGTGCAGACATTTTAAGCTTGTTTATCCTGTTTTCTGGTCTCGTTTTATCATTTCTTGCCTTGCTTCAAACCCTGGGAAGTCATCATCCCCTACAGAAATCAGATTATTGTTTAATTCTGTTTTTCTGCTGGGTTCTCTACAATGTGATTTATCTTTACATTGATCCACGTGGAGCTCATCTTGCTGTTCAGTTTGAGGCGTTGGCTCCCAGTTGCTGAGGCCTTGTTCTCTGAGGGTTTATGAAATAACCCTCACCTTGGTCTTCATTTCCAAAGACTGTCCCCAGGTGGTAGAGTGACTCTCAGCCTAGTGCTCGGTGTCTGCTGTGAGAAGACGGGGTCTTCACTCAACTGTCCCCCCTCATCCTCCAGGCGAGGGCTGCATTGCCCTCCGGCTAGAGGCCACAGAGACCCCGCTGCCCATCTACACGCCCCTGACCCACCACGGAGAGATGACCGGCCACTTCCGGGGGGAGATCAAGCTGCAGACCTCCCAGGGCAAAATGAGAGAGAAGCTCTACGGTAAGTGCCGGCCCTCGGCAGCCCTCTGCAGCCCCACTGCCTCTGGGACAGGGGCGTGCTTTCATGAATATTCTGTACCTGCAGCCTCTGTGCAGAAATCTAGCATTGGAAAGGATCTCAGAGACGGTCTGGCCCTCCCCTCCCCTGAGTCACTCCCAACAGACCCCAACACCCAGCCTGCTTCCCCTGGCCCCAGGCAGCTCACATCTCCAGGAACATGAGGCTGTGCCCTGCCCAGGGCTGGCTCTCACCTTCTATCAGCCTTCGGCCTTGCCACTGTCACGCAGCACCTCTACCACGTGACCTACCCACGGTTAAGTGGCTCTTCCCAGGTGACCCAGGGAAGGGGACTAAAGCTGTGGCTGCAACTGAGATTTAGGGTTTCTCGTATGACCTCTGCTCTTCCACACGGCCCCATGGTGCCGCTGATATACAGACATGTTCTCCCGAGTGCCCTTATCTTCCCCTGTGGCAGCACCGAGGGCTCTGCACTCCGAATCACTTCTGTCTACTACATATGAAAAGCCCTCACCCAGGCTCTTGGCGCCTTTCTTCCATCTCTCCCTACTTCAGCTCAGCCACCCTCCATGATGGCAGCAGCCTGGGGTCTGCCCTACCCTGGCAGGGTTCCTTCATAGCCTTTTCGTCTGTTAAACACCACTCACCACCGTTGGCTGGCTGTTGGGAGGATTCTTTTATCATGGCTCTCAGAAGGGACACCATGCAGCCACCCAGGCTGACAAATACTCATCGCAGGTGTTATCCTTACCCCACCACAAAACACCAGCCTGGAGAGCCATCCTCTGTCAGTCCTCAAAGGAGGATGTGCTGATTCATCTCTTAGATATGAGTTGTCACCACTCTGTTATGAGGATACGGAAACGTGGCTAAGAGATCTAAATAACATAGTGGTAACACCAGGGAGTGCCTATAATTTAACTTATAATTTTCTCTTAATCCTGCCCCACATTTTAAAACTTGGAAATTAACGTCTGTACTTCCTGTCAGTATCCATCACATGAAAATGTCTCTGCTTAAAGTAATGAACAATGTGAGAAGTACAAAGCTGCACCAAATTTGTTAAGTACTTTTTGCTTTTACACAGGTGACAGGTGGGGTTTTGTGGGGTTTTATTTGTTGTTGTTTGTTTTTTGCTTTAATTCCCACTCAAGTAACAATGCTGGCAATGAATTGGCTCAACTATATACTTTATGATCAGAAAATGGTCATCTCATAAATGGCATCTCATTTCCCTCTCACAATATCCCTGTGAGCCAAGCATTGTTATCTTTGTTTGGTGGATGGAGAAACCAAGGCCCAAAGTTATGTGATTGGCCGCAGGTCACATAGCTAGTAAGTGGCTAAGCCAAGGTGAAAGTGCCAGGCTGGCATTGGCAAAGGCATTGGTTTCCTGCCTCTAGCACAAATGGCGAGAGAGCAGAATTCACCACATGTGGAAAGCTCTGGTCTATCCAGGGGCACTGCTGTGGCCATGTGGCTCCCTCTTCTACCCTCTGGGAGCTCCTTTCTCCATCAGGACAATAGATTGGAGTGATGGGGACTTGGAGGCCCCCAAATCAAGATGGGGGTCTGTAGAACAGAACAAGTTCTATCCTGCTCCGTCCCCATGAACAGATTGGCTTTGAGTACCGGTGCCCTTTGGAACCATCTGTTAATGTTTGCTTTATTCTGATCTGACAAGAAGTATTTGCCTGTTTTGTCCCTTGCTGAGACCAACAAGCTGGGCATATCACATGAAATAACAACTGTGGACCACACATTCTGACTCTCACAGGCATAACTAACCAATCACTGCACTCCTACGAGGCCTCAGAGTCTTGCTTAACCCACCTCCCCACGTAGCCGTTATTCACGTCCACTTTGCCATCCCTGGCCCAAACTCGGGGCCTTAGCCCTCATGTGCTCCTTCCCGGCTCTTTCCTTCCAGACTTTGTGAAGACAGAGCGGGATGAGTCCAGCGCCCCCAAGTCCTTGAAGAGCCTCACCAGTCATGACCCCATGAAGCAGTGGGAACCTGCCGGCAGGTAGAGGGGCTGCTGGGGGTTCATTCCAAAGAAGTGTGACTCTGCAGACCTGGGGCCCTAGGAGGTCATCTGAAGCCCAGGGAAACCAGAGAAGGAGCCCCCTGGCACAGGGGAGATGCTCTACAGCCTTCTGCTTCGAGTCTTCTTGCCACAAACCCATGTCACTGGGGACAAAGCCTGAGAGACACTTCCATGCTGGATAGTTCAATCAGCTCATACTGTGCATCCAGGTCTAGGGGAGTGAAGGCAAATTAGGTGCAGTCCCTGACTTAGGAATTCATGGCCTTGTTCAAAAAGAAGTGACTGTAGGGCTGACCGAGGGATTCCAAGTCAACAAATGGTTGCCATGTCTCCTGTAGGACTTGGGACATTGGTAGTCATGGGGGTCCATGACCAACTAAACCCCATCTTATATTAACAGGAAGATCATTGAGGGGAAATATACACAGATTGCTCTTGGCAGAGCCTGAACTGAGAATAATAGGGGTGCTAAAGTCTATGTCACCAGGGGACAGCTGTCCCCAACTGCATGTTGTCTCAGCCTGCTAAGTGGTCTTGAGTTCCACAGTCGAGACAGTGAGGATTCTCCTCCCTCACCACCCTGCCTGTCCCCTCAGCCCTCGCCCTCACCCCACCTACCCCTGTGCACACAGGAGCTCCCATCTCAGCCTGGTCCCTTCTAGCCTCTGGTGGTCCCAGCCTCGGGCACTTGAGTATTCCTCTCACCCTTCTCCCACTGTGATCCCTGTCCCTAAAGTGTCTGTGGGGTTCCAGAATCGGGATCCATGTAGGGAAAGGAATTCTTTTCCATTTTGACTAGTGTAAGAACTGGCATGGATGGTGAGAGGGCCAGGCTAGGAGGAGACACAGCTGGAGGCCAAGCTGGCTGCGCAGATGGGAACTGAGTTCCTCGTAACCTACATACGCAGAGCTCAGTGATACCTGCCGAGATCATTACCTGACACAAAGACAGCAGGCAGTGCATGTGTCTTTTGGGGCCACCTCCTCCACAGCTTTAAAGCTGACTCTCCCCCACACCAGGCTCTAACCTTGACCTCTGTACCTCATTTTTTTAAATGCCCATGTGACTCTCCCCATCCTATACTGTACACATGCCTGTGCAGGCCATCATGTCCCAGGTAAACCTAGCTTCTGTTCCATCTTCCTCACCTGCTCACTAGCCCTCAGACCATCCAGAATAGGCCAAGTCCTTCTGGCCTCAGGACCTTTGCACTTACTCCTTCCAGTGCCATGAACATCCTCCCCTTCCTTCTCTCTTGTCTGTTCATCTTCTCATCCTGGCTAAAAGACCACCTCCTCAAATAGGGCCCGGACCCTCCTGTGAGTCTCTCTCTCCACTTCTGTTACTCTCAGACTTGGGCGCTACAGACACACCATGTCTCTGCCATCGAGCTGGTTTGTTTGTTGCTTTCATAAAATGTGAGTTCCATGAGAATAGGGGCCATGGTGGCCAGGCTTGTTCACAACCATAATCCCTCTCCTGGCCCAGAGCCTGGTGCTTGCAGGCGCTCAGTGAGTGTTGTGCTGCATGGATAGAGGGATGGATGGATGAATGTGTGGACTATGGTGTTACATGGATGGATGGATGGATGGATGGACTATGGTGTTACATGGATGGATGGATGGATGGACTATGATGTTACATGGATGGATGGATGGATGGACTATGGTGTTACATGGATGGATGGAGGGATGGACAGAGGGACCATGGTATTACATGGATGGATGGGTGGATGGACTATGGTGTTTGGATGGATGGACTGTGGTGTTACATGGATGGATGGATAGACTATGGTGTTACATGGATGGACGGATGGATGGATGGATGGATGGATGGATGGAGTATGGTGTTGGACAGATGGATGGAGGGATGGACAGACGGACCATGGTATTACATGGACGGATGGATGGATGGACTATGGTGTTACATGGATGGATGAATGTGTGGACTATGGTGTTAGATGGATGGACAGATATGGTGTTACATGGATGGATGAATGTGTGGACTATGGTGTTAGATAGATGGACCGATGGACTATGGTGTTACATGGATGGATGGATGGATGGACTATGGTGTTACATGGATGGATGGATGGATGGACTATGATGTTACATGGATGGATGGATGGATGGATGGACTATGGTGTTACATGGGTGGATGGACTATGGTGTTACATGGATGGATGGATGGACTATGGTGTTTGGATGGATGGATGGACTGTGGTGTTACATGGATGGATGGACTATGGTGTTGGACGGATGGATGGAGGGATGGACAGAGGGACCATGGTATTACATGGATGGATGGATGGATGGACTATGATGTTACATGGATGGATGGATGGATGGATGGATGGACTATGGTGTTACATGGATGGATGGATGGATGGACTATGGTGTTACATGGATGGATGAATGAATGAATAAATGAATACATTGCCCAAGAAGTGAAGGTGTTGGGAGCCTGAGAGAGGCTGAGGCCGAGAACGTGATCCTTGGGCTGGCGCTGCCCTCAAGAAGCAAAAGGAGTTCCTGAGATGTGATGACTCTGTGTCTTTCCCCACAGGGTCCCTCTGTGCGGTGGCTCCAGCATCACAGAAATCATCAACCCGAACTACATGGGGGTGGCGCCCTTCGGGCAGCTGATGCCCATGAAGCAGACCCTGTCCCCAGACCAGCAGCCCACACCCTGGAGCTATGACCAGCCACCCAAGGACTCCTCCCTGGGACCGGGAAAGGGAGAGAGTCCTCCGACACCTCCCTGCCAGCCACCCCTATCACCTAAGAAGATTTCATCCTCAACAGCAAACCGGGGTCCCTGTCTCAGGACACAAGAATCAAGGTGAGCATCCTCCTCACTGAGACCTCTCTTCCTTCCTTTCTCCATGAGGACCTGGGCTCCCCACGGTGGCGGGAACACCCTCCATCTCAGCTCTCTGGCAGCTCCCGCCAGCTTCAGCCTTCCCTCATCTGGCCTGGCAGGGCTTTCCTCTGCATGGAGGAACAGTTCAGTTCCTTAAGCTTTTCCACCAAAACAATGGTAGATGAAAGGGAGGGCGGGAGGGCGGGAAGAAGAGGACAGGACAGGGCAGGGCAGGGCTGACCTGGAGCTCAGCTGGGGAGCTCAGCGGGGTCTCTTACCTCTGGCTTTCAGAATTTGTGATAATATTTAAGACTCTGCCCATTTCCTGAGAAACTTAAGGGAAGGAAAAACAGCCTTGATTTTCTCCTCTGGAAAAATGAGGACAAAAGCCACTATATGGTGGGTATCAAGGTGCCTGTTTGGCAAGGGCCACCTCTTTGACCCAAGGAAATGGAACTCTAACCAACCACAAAGCACAAGGAACTGATTCATTTACATAAAAATGTTTAAGTTCCCAAAGTCAGTATCTTTGTGCTTAATAATTTGAACACAAATTGGTGGGGATGGTGCTCCCTCCAGCCCCATGGTGGGCAACTGCAGATGGGCATCCACGCAAGACCGCAGCTTCCACGCCACCTGCACCCGTCTCTGCCACCCAGGTCCCCGGCTCCGCCTGAGTGAGGCCTGTGGCAAAGACAGTGTCACCAATGCTGTGTCCAAGTGGAGTGACCAGCCATCTGTTTTGCCCACTACTGACCCAGTTTTAACACTAAAAGTCCCACGTCTGAGGAAATCCTTCAATGCTGGGCAAACGAGGATGACTGTTTGCCCTACTTCTGCGTCATGTGGTTAGAAAGAGGACTCTTGTCAGACCCTGGCACGTACATTGCTTCTTTAGAGAACAGAGACTTGCAGTGTCCCGAGTCTGAGAAGTAGAGTCATTTGCCATAAGAATTAGCTCCGTCCACTGGCTATTGGTTCACTTATTCAATAACCATGGCCTGCCATGAGAGTCGACTTCTTGTTACTTTTGGTCATGGATGTAAAACTTATTTTTGTATTTTTTTGTGTTGCTCCCAACTTCCCCTACCTGCCTCCACCTACCCTTCCCCTCTCTAAAGGTGACAGAAGTTTGCCCCCAGGGGAAGACTCAACCAATCTCCATCTCTCTGCTCTTTGCCCAGAGGAGTGAGCTTCAGAATCAAAAAGATCCTTGTGCCCAAGGCTTTCTTCCTGATCTTCCCACAGTTCTCTGAGGCAAACCCCCTCCTCCCAATTTAGCCACTGATAGGGGGCAGCCAGGTATCAGAAATTCTTGCTCCTTCATCTGAAAGCTTTTGGTCATGGCCACTTACTCTCTCTGGCACCCTTTTCCCTAGGCTAACTCTCAGCAGAGGGATGCAGGGGAAGGCCTCACGTACAGGGCAGCTTCCCAAAGGCCCTGCATTTCTAGTTCTGCACCTGCTTCTTCCCCAAAACTAATGGGCAAAAACCCTGAGTGTACATCAGCCCCTGAGGCTAGTCTCCCTTAACCCCACCCCCACCCCCCACCCCCGGCATCTCGTGGGCACACCTGCTCCCCAGAGAGTCTATTAGCCTCCACCGCTGAAACCTTCGAGCAGCCTTTCCATGCACTTTCTATCAGTAACAGGCATTGGGGCCTGAGCAACTCAGGCCCGGAGACCCACATACCTTCACAAGAGCTTCTCATTTTGGAGAAAGCAGAACCCAGCACACTCCCCTGGGAGATTTTGCTATTGATCAGAAAGTGAAATGTGTTCCCATCCTTGTTCACATAACCACAGAAAATCACCTCAAGGAAGAGCATAATCAGTCAAAAAACAAACCAGCCAAGGCAGTTCTTATCTGCTTTGGGTTACAATATGGAATTTTTCTGTGCCCATAAGCCAAACAGGCCTGTCTCGTGCTGGTCTTCGTTCCCCAATATTCATAAATGCCCAAGTTCCCCTGATTTTCGCCATGACCAGCATTTGTTCCCTCTCACGGTGAGTTATGAGATGAAAGCCATGTGTACCAGGAGCCCTCCGGGAGAGGACATGATGCGGCTGGAGAGAATGTGGTGTCAGGAGTGCCCCCTGAGCAAAGGTTCTTGTCCACGGCTGCTTCACCATGGCGGGGCCAGTGTCTCATACGGGTGGTGGCTCCCTGTGGGTTTGGCAGCTGGAGCTTCCTGAACGGAGACCCTCTAGGAACACAAGTGGTCACCAAGGAGAGGTCTGATCACCTCCCTGAGCAGCCATGGAAATGACTGTCAGCAAAATTGCTGGGGACAGAGGAGATGCTGGGCTGGGGGTGCCTGTCAGAGCAGTGAGGGAGGGGCTGTGGCCACCAGGCTCTTCTGGTGAGGACGGAGGCTGGTACTACCTGGCTGTGTAGGTTCACACTTCTATTTCACCTATGAAACCTCCAGTGGGGTGCCCCTTCCCCATTGATGCTCTGATATGAGTAGGTTTTTCTTTTCTTAAATTTTTTTTTTTTTTTTGAGAGTCTCAAGCTGTCATCCTGGGTAGAGTGTCGTGGTGTCACAGCTCACAGCAACCTCAAACTCTTAGGCTTAAGCGATTCTCTTGCCTCAGCCTCCCAAGTAGCTGGGCCTACAGGTGCCTGCCACAACACTCAGCTATTTTTTGGTTGGAATTGTCATTGTTGTTTAGCAGGCCCAGGCTGGGCTCGAACCACCATCCTTGGTGTATGTGGCTGGCACCCTACTCACTAAGCTACAAGTGCCTAGCCTTCTCTTTTCTTTTTTCTTTCTTTCTTTTTTTTTTTTTTTTTTTTTTTTTCTTGAGACAGTCTTAGTCTGTCACCCTTGGTAGAGAGCCGTGGTGTCATAGCTCACAACAACCTCAAACTCTTGGGTTCAAGTCATCCTCCTGCCTCAGCCTCCCAAGTAGCTGGGACTAAAGGACCCACCACAATGCCCGGCTATTTTTAGAGACTAGGTCTCTTGCTCTGGCTGGTTTAAACTCCTGAGCTCAGGCAATGCACCCGCCTCAGGCCTGGCAGAGTGCTACGGTTATAGGTGAGAGCCTGAACTGAGTAGTTTTTATGGTGAGAAAGGTCCCAGGCTAGAACGGAGGTCACCCACGAGGACAATACCATTAAGACAGTACTGTCTTCTTTCCTTTATTAAATCGAAGGTGAAATTCGCATAACATAGAATTAACCCATTTTGAAACTAGCAATTTGGTGGCCACCATTCCCCAATGGTGTACACATCTCTCTAGTTACAAAACATTGTTATCACCCCAAAAGAAAAGCCCAGAGGCGTTAAGCTCCAGTTAACTCCTGTAACTCCAGAGCGCCGTTCTTTCTTTTCTGCGACTCTAGGCCGGGTGACCTGGGGAAGGGGGCAGAAGTGCTGGAGGACCTGCCGCTGAGCAAGCCAGAGATGTTTGAGAACCCACTGTATGGGTCTGTGAGCTCCTTCCCCAAGCCAGCTCCCAGAAAGGAGCAGGAATCGCCCAAAACGCTGCGGAAGGAGCCCCCGCCCTGCCCGGAGCCGGGGATCTTGACGCCGGGCATCACGCTCATCAAAGCCCAAGAGGCTGACCGCAGCGAGGGGCCCGGCAAGCAGGTCCCCGCACCTCGGCTGCGCTCCTTCACCTGCTCCTCGTCCGCTGCAGAGGGCAGAGCGGCTGCCGGGGACAAGAGCCAAGGGAAACCCAAGGCCCCGGCTAGCTCCCAGGCCCCCGTGCCTGCCAAGAGACCCATCAAGCCTTCCAGGTCGGACATGAGCCCGCAGACGCTGCCAGCCCCTACGCCGCGGCCACCCCTGCCCATCAAGAGCCCGGCAGTCCTTCACCTGCAGCACTCGAAGGGCCGCGACTACCGCGACAGCAGTGAGCTCCCGCACCACGGCAAGCACCGCCCAGAGGAGGGGTCGCTCAACAGGACCGCGGCACAGGTGTGTGCTCGGCTGAGCGTGGGCTTGGGTGCGTGTGTGTGCACGTGGGCCTGTGATCGTCCTAGGAGCTGCTCCACGAGGAAGGGCTAGAGTCAGGATTTGAACCCAGGCCTCTGTTCCCTGTGCCCCTGACCCCGCATCACCTGTGTGGCAGTTAAGAGGGGTACCCGTGCCCTGTGCTGGACCCAGAGGAGTAAGTCTCCAAAGGAGGAGCCTGGGTCATTTACAGTCCATCATTGCCATCATAGGGTTAGTACTTAAATTTCCCCGGTCTTTTAGACTTCAGACACAACATCCCCTTCTTTCCTATAAAATAAATTTCTTTTTATAGGAAATGAATGAGCAAATGAATAGAGCTCAATGAATAGTGATTAGGAACAGACTCTGGAGCCAGTCTGTGCTGGATTTAAATCCTATTCAATCCTAGCTCTCCCCCTTCTGGCTCTGTACCGTGGGCCTCAGTTTACTCATCTGTAAAAAAAAAACGGCTATTAGGCTGGGCGCCTGTAGCTCAGTGGTTAGGGTGCCGGCCACATACACTGGGGCTGGCAAGTTTGTACCCCACCTGGGCCTACTAAACAACAACGACAACAACAACAACAAAATAGCTGAGTGTGGTGGCAGTGCCTGAAGTCCCAGCTACTTGGGAGGCTGAAGCAAGAGAAGCACTTAAGCCCAAGAGTTTGAGGTTGCTGTGAGCTATGATGGTACCGCACTCTACTGAGGGCAACATACTAAAACTCTGTCTAAAAAAACGGGGGGGGCTACTAGGCACCTGCTTCATAAATGTATAGGAAGAATTACATTTTATCATAGACTATTACATATTACTATATAATTTGTATATAAGTTAAATATACATTACATACAATTTCATATATATGTATATATAGATATTACTTATATGTGTGTGTGTATATATATATATATATATACACATTAGAATATATGTAAAGTGCTTAGAACAGTATGTGCCAACTCTTTTCAGCTACAGGGTAAAAGAGGGGTGGCCTAGCCCTTAATAGCATGCAGGGACACGGGCCCCTTAGTTAAATGTGCCGAGTGAGATGAGCCCTGACAGGCCTTGTTCTTTCCCACAGTGAAGCCCCTGGAGAGCTGCTGGCGAGTCTGGAGCCCAGAGGAACAGCACAAAGCCCCTTGGACCCTCTCTCGGGCTCTCCGTGGACTTCTCCCACTAGCTTCCCATGCAAGGTTTCATGTTTTTCAGAAAAGGGTCTGGCTTCACTGTGGTCCCAGACGAGCACTGTCTGCAAAATTTGGCGCCCCGTGTGGAGGTCAGAAGGAATTACATGTACCAGACAGGCAACGACCAACCTGGTCCCTAGCTTGACCTTGGTACTTGGGACCCCAGTGTCTTGTTCAGGTCACCATTTTGAAGAAAGGAACTGAAGCACCAGTTTGAAGGGGGAGACATAAATAATAGTAATATTAATAATAATGGGCACGTGAAGCGAGCACTCACTGTGCCTGGTGCCGTCCTAAGTGTTTTATGAACATTATGTCAGGACAACCTCGAGAGCGGGGTCTCCAGACAATTAAAACCACACACTCAAACCCACCAGTTCAAAGTGGCGTGTGTCCTGAGGGGTTTGGACAAAGCATTAAGAAGGCCAGCGCCCTCCTGGAGCCAGACAAGGGCTCAGCCTTAAGGAGCTGAGCAGCTGAGTGGCTAATTTAGGGTACAAAGAGCCTGCCTCTCTAGTTTCAGTGATGCCTGCTGCTTTAGCTAAAGCCTAGGAGTTGGGGGGGTGGCTCTGGCTTAGCCGAGCCGAGGGCAGGGATCTATCCGGCTTCTCAGTTCCTGAGTCGGAAGGGGCCTGCTGTCCAGCAGAGACATCTGGCTTCATCCTGGTCTAGAGAAGCCGAGGCCTGTGCTGGGTTCCTCACATCCTCAAGTGGGCAGCCAGCCCCAGCTGAGCCAAGCCCCTCAACGCTTATCCCATTGTGCTAGTGGAAGAGTCTCAGCAGTGGCTCCAAGTCCCCTCCCTGACCAAGCCCCCTGCCTGGCCACCTTGGAGGGCAGGCCTTGCAGTTTAGACTCTCAGCATAGCACACGCGTGGCTTTTTCGTCCCAGCTCTGTGGCTTTCAGCTGCTTCCTTGGTTACTAGGAGAATAGATTAATGACGTCTTTCCTTGTGTTGCATTTTGTCATAGCAGAATTAACATAGGAAACCCAATCCAGAGGTGTGATAAACACAGGAGAAGGGATTCGAGCCCCACTTTCCCACAGGTGTACTCTGTATAAGCAATAAATTGATTGTGCTTCTCACACTCAGCTCCGGTCTGTGTGCCATTTCCCCCCCAGACATTCAGAGCTTCAGACACATTTCCAGACTGCAGGGCCTGCATAGCGGTAGCCGGGGGAAGGAGGCAGCTGGGGGTGCCTGGTGGTGACTGGAGTGAATTGCCTTGACCAGATGGGACACCACTGAGGTAGCTTGGAGCCAGGCCTGGACTAGGAACAAGGGTGGACATCTTCCATGGGCACATCTCCCTAGAACTGTGAGCACCCCACAGCCACCTAGCTCCAAGTGTCCCCCCCAACACCTGCTGTCTTGCAGCTCACAATCTTTGAGTGTTCACTACTCCAGCTGCAGAGACAAGAAACATTAGCCCTTTCCAGGTTGGAGATCACCCCCGGCCTGTAGATGTGAGGCACAGCTCAAGGTGGGTCAGCCCCACTGAGGGCTGCTCAGCCCCTGCTCCTGTTAGACATCAGGCCTGGGCCGAACTTGAGGGCATGGTGTCCTCAGCAGCCTTGGAGCTAACCATTACTGCCTGGCCATAGTGGCACGCAGAGCCCGCTGGGCCCACCACCCCTTCTCTCTACTTTAGGTGGACCCCCATCCTTGTAAGCCCACTTTGAGGTCTTCACGTGGAACCAAGCCCCCAGGCGCCAGCCTTCGGACTCAATAAACAAGGGCCAAGGGAGAGCTGAGGACACACAGACATTCTTTAGGCCGCCCCTACCAGAACAGAGAACTGAGGGCCAGGACACTGATGCCCAGGGAACCCACCGGCTGCTTGGGTAGGCCGGCCTGCTATACCAAAGAGAGCAAAGAGATGGAGCTCCCACACCGGCCTGGGGCCGGCGTCCAGGCTCTCCTACCGTTTTTGCGAGTTCCCAGAGAAGTAAGCAGGGAAGTGCTAGCACGGGGTGCCTTGTGCCCACATCTCCTTCTGCTCTGACTTCTAATCACCTGAACAAGCACAGGGCCCTTGTCCTTTTCCTCTCCAGGCCAACCCAGGGCTGCTGTGAGGACCTAGCTATGCCTGTGGATGGACAGCCTATCTGGTACCAGAACCGGAAACACTCTGGACTTCAGGAATTTTCATCCCTGTCCTTACAACCTGTCAGCCCTACCCCTATCCCAAGGGGTCCCTGACTACCTTTCTCTTTAGGCTCTGGGCCACGCCAGCCAGATCTCTCTCACCTTTTCTCCTTCCTGACAATTCTAGGCCTCCCAGACACCCCACTCCCCCATGGCAGGGTGAGGGGGAGACGCAGATATTCCCACCTCTTTAGTACCTTAATGACTCCTCCATTTTCTTCACCAAGCCCCTTAGCCAGGAAAGCAGATGAATTAATTAACAAGCTTTCCTCACCCAAGTGTTCCCTACCCCTAAATGAATCCTATTGCCCTCAGCACTGCAGACACAGCTGCAGTCACCTTTTTTTTCCAAGAAGCAACCTCTCCTTTTTTCCATGATCATATGAAAGCTGGTTGAGGGCAGCAGATTCTGTGTGCCCTGAAGGAGCTGTTTTCATGGTGGACAGTACCTGGCAACAGTTTGCTCCTATGCTCCTCTCCCTCGGGTGGGGGGCAGTGGCTACAGTTCTGCAATACCCTTGGGGACCCAGGTCAGCTGGCCGGCTCTCCCCCCTGTTAGGTTTCAGATTTTTATTCATGCCATCTGCTTCCACCCCAATAGGAGGGAAATTAGGCATTGAGGAAAGCTCTCTCCGGCTACCGTCCCTAACCCCAGCCTACCAGGTTCTCACCCTCACATATTCCGAAAATAGCTCTTTTCTCTCGACAAATGAATTTCCATGGAGACCTAGCTATGGGAAGGCCCAGAAGCTTCTAGGGAGGTAGCAAGCTCAGCCCTAAGCTTTACCCCCAAAAAGACCCTTTATAATGCGGATGCTCTGTCTCCCCACTCAGGCCTTCCCCAGCTTCCATTCGGGGGAGTCTGCACTGGCTGGGACAGCACGGGCAGGTGGGCCCAGATGCAAACTGTGCTCCTTCTATTTTCAAGTGGGCAGTTGGTCTACCCTGGTCGGTGCTCTCCTAGGCCACAGCAGCCCATGGGCTCATTGGGGAGTATTCTTGCACTAGGGGTGTACAGCTCTCTTTCTTCCTTCATTCACCCATACGTATACTAACAGTGTGAACTTGACCTGGGGAGTGTCCGCACTTTTTCTGAGGGAGGCCTAAGGCGGGGGTATATCCTGGCTAAGGGTCAGATAGCATAGGCTTTAAATGTATTGTCTTTTATTTCCTAAAACTACGATCTTCCACAGGTCATTCCACTTTTATTTTTTTGAGACAGAGTCTCATTCTATTGCCCCAGGCTAGAGTTCTCGAGGTCGTCAGCCTAGCTCACGGCTAGGGCAACCTCAAACTCCTCAGTTCAAGGGATCCTCCTGCCTCAGCCTCCTGAATAGCTGAGACGACAGGCACCTGCCACACGCCCGGCTGGTTTTTCTATTTTGAGTAGAGATGGGGTCTTGCTCAGGTTGATCTGGAGCTCCTGAGCTCAAGCGATCCACCTGCCTTGACCTCCCAGAGTGCTAGGATTACAGGTGTGAGCCAGCACCCCTGCCTCCTTTGGCTTCTTTTAGTCTTAGTCTCCTCATCTATAAAATGGGGAAAGGACACCTTCTGCCTGTGTGGCTGGGAGGATTCAAGGAGCGCCTCTCTGCAATGCCTCTGACTCGGTGCCTGATATGTCCTTGGGGGTAGGGTCCATTGAACGTCATCTCCTTCTCTCTCCTTGGAAGACAAGGGATGCTTCTGAGCTGGGCCTTTGCAGACCACAGAATGTCCAAGACGAAGAAGGGACAGTATGCAGTGCAAGTAAATTAGCAGGGCAGGAAACCCGGGGCAAGCAGAGGCTGCGAAAGGCCTTAAAGGCCACTGACCCAGTTGAGGCCCAGTGGACTTGCATAGGCCACAAAGAGGCTCGTCCAGGCCAGCAGCTTCTAGTGGGCAGGGGCCAGGGATGCCGCTGACCAGCGCACAGGAGAACACTTCTTTCCCCCAGTCCTCAGAGGCCTTTTACAATCTGTCACCAGGAATCCTGTCCAGCTGCCTAGAACGAAGCAACGAAAGCCTAGGACAAGCATGCCTCCGTTTTGCAGGTAACACCGGGAGGAATAACCCATGTGGAACTGGGAAACCACAGGCAGGGCTTCTCAGCCTCGGCACTGCTGACACTTGGGCCGGAGTGGTCTTTGTTGTGGGACTGTCCGCACAGTCCAGCAGCATCCCTGGCCTCTACTAGCCCCCAGGTATTCATCGATAAACCCCCTGTTTGGAGGGGGCGGCAGCATCACCCACCCCTACCAGTGCCCTGCCAGAGAGCACTGAGAGACAGTGACTATGACACTTAACACTCACCAAAGCAGGAAACTGGGAGGAAGGAGCTGCTGCTTCTCTGTGAAAACGCCACTGGGCCGGTCGGGGTCCTTCAGTTTCAAGGGACAAAGATGGGGAGTCACCTCAGGGATAGGTCTACCACCAGGGTGATGGAGGGGAGGAAGCCTTGGCCACCAGGACATAGGAGCCCCTTGAACCCCTGGCGCCCTGTGGCCCTGTTGGACGCTGAGCCTCTCCCTGTCTGTCTGGAGGGACCCACGGTGGTATCCATTCAGCTGCTTCTCCCCTCCGTTTTGTCCCCCGTCAGTCCTGGCCCTCTGTGCATGCGGCCCTCTCTTGGTACGTCCTCCATTGAAAACTGCCAGGGAGGCAGGTTTGGGGTCAGTAAATTTCCACCTGTTTTATTAGTTTGGGTTCCCCCCCAGAAACAGACTCTGAGTCAAAGATTGGAGTGTGAGGAGAGTGTTCGGAAGGGAGTAACCCAGGGACAGGGCACACTACAGCAGTGAGGGAGCCGGGACTTGAGGCAGGAGGGAAGGAAGCTATAAGGACACCCGTGGGCGGGGATCCACAGCAGGGGCCACATCGAACACACGCCTGCCTTAGCCCACTCACCAGCTCTCATGAGTCATAGCCGAGGGCTGCCTCAGACAGGGACGCTCTGGCCTATGTGGCAAAGTCAATGCTCAAGGCCGAGAAAGCCCTCAGGTCTAAAGAACAGCAGGCGGGAGTGGGACTGCTATGCGGGGCTGGGCCCTGCCTAGCACTGGCGCCACTGGCCAGGGTTCTGTGCCCAGCCAGACCACAAGGCCACATTGTGGGCTAACTATCCTGGGAGCTCAGAAAAACATTTCTGAGTTCTGTAACATAAAGAGGGTCCAGCATCTAGAAAAGAACATTCTGGACAGAAGGGGGTGCACAGGCCCCGGGGTGAGAGGGGGCTCGGCATGGGGGAGAAACAGGGAAGAACTGGCATGTTGGCATGTGATGAACAAGAGCTTGTAGAGTGAAGGTAAGCAGTAGGGGGCCAGCGAGGGCCAGGTGGGCTTGGGGGCCACAAGGTCAGACGCTGATATCTGTAGACTCCTCAGCAGAACAAACATTCTATCTGGAGCCCATGCAAAGAGTCACATGATCCGTGGAGTGACCAGTGAGCCCTGAGGAGTCCATTAGGCACAGCTGATCTGCGTGAGCATGGCCCTTGATGGCTGAAAGGGGAGGCATGTCATCTGTAGGAGGCTGTTGTTGGAGGGTGACAGAGGAGGAAAGCAGAGACCATCAGCCCACAGCAAGGCAGGGCCCATGCTGAGTTCCTCCCCACTCTGTCCCTCGGTGCGTGACACAGCACGAGAGCCCAGTAGATACTGTCCCCAGACCCATGGGAGGAGAGGATGCTGACACTTCTGGAAGAACCTGGCCCGACATAGGAGCAAAGCAATGATACTTCAAGGTCAACGGTCAGAAAGTTGCCGTATTGAGCAAATAGAAGCATAAGGCTGGGCGCAGTGGCTCATGCCTGTCATCCCAGCACCCTGGGAGGCTGAGGTGGGAGGATCACTTGAGCTTAGGAGTTTGAGAACAGCCTGAGCAAGAGCAAGACCCCATCTCTACTAAAAATAGGAAAATTGGACAGGCATTGTGGCGCCTAGGATTGTCAGCCCACAAGGTAGAAATAAGATAAGTGAATGGCCTGTGGGCTGGCCTGGTACCAGTTACTCAGGAGTCTAAGGTAGAAGGATCACTTAAGCCCAGGAGTTGGTGAGTTCAAACCTGGCCCTGGCCAAAAACTGCAAAAAAAAAAAAAAAATGTTCTGCTACAAAAGGACAATTTTCTCCCTGAAAAATTCCACTACCAGGTTTAAACCCATTTTTCTTCCTTCCTACATAGAGATAGACCACCGAGCTATCTCCTGGCTCCCTTCTCTAGGAAACAGAGAAAATTAACACGATCCACACTCCCACAATCCACAGATCCAGGCCTTGAGCCAAACCACAGCCTTAGAAGCATCAACACCCACCCTCAATGGCTACTGTTACTAAAGTATGGTCCCCCAGGGTCCCTCTCCCCACCCCAAGTGGCTTATTTGTTCACTCAAAATATGTATTTATTAAATATTTCCTGCATGCCAGTCACACAGTTTTTGTCGTATTATTACCTATATAACTCTCCCTAAGATAAATTTTTCTAAAGGCTGCTAAGAGGGTAAAAAATATTGTCTCCATGTTATCATCTTGCTACTGATAAACCCTGGGCCACCTTAAGGCCAATTTAAGAAACACAAGGCTGACTCAGAAGCTTCCTGCCAGTCACCTTCTGCTGCGTAACAAATAGTCTCAAAGCTGAAAACAATGACAATGTTACTTTGTTTACAAATCTGCAACTTGGGCATGGCTTGTGAAGGACACCTTATCTCAGCACCACTGCAGGTGCTTGAAGATGGAGCTGGAACCACAGGAAGGTTCATTCCTTCACAGGTCTGCTGCTTGCTGTGGGTTTTTTTTTTTTTTCTTTGAGACAGAGTCTCAAGCTGTCCCCCTCGGTAGAGTACCGTCACGTCACAGCTCACAGCAACCTCAAACTTCTGGGCTTAAGCGATTCTCCTGCCTCAGCCTCCCAAGTAGCTGGGACCACAGGCATCTGCCACAATGCCCCGCTATTTTTTTTGTTGCGGTTGCTATTGTTGTTTTAGCTGGCCCAGGCTGGCTTCGAACCCTCCAGCCTTGGTGTACATGGCCAGTGCCCTACCCACTGAGCTACAGGCACTGCCTGCTGTTGGCTTTTGCAGGGACCTGGGGCTGGGCTGGGCTGGGCTGTGGCTGCAACACCTATGTGTGGTTTTGCCGTATGAGACTCTGGTTTCCTCATAACACAGTGGCTGGATTCCAAGTACGAGGTTTAGGAGGGAGAAATAGAGAGACAGAACAAGAACCAGGTGAAGACATATTGTCTTTCTTTTTTCTTTTCTTTCTTTCTTTCTTTTGAGACAAGGGTCTTGCTCTGTCAGCCACGCTGGACTGCAATTGCTTGCCCATAGCTCACTGCGACCTGGAACTCCTGGGCTCTGTGGGGAAGGAATTTTCATGACCCTGACAAAAGTACAGCCTTTTGGGGAGACAGCTAGTGAGAGGAAACAGGTCAGGAACCAAACTGCATGATCACAGCAACCCCCTCCCCACACTCTTGGTACTTCAAGGCCAGTGTTCCTGGGAAACATCAGAACAAGTAATCCTACCCTGGTCCTGCTGACACTAGAGATAAGGCCCCGGTGAGAAGGTTAACACTTCTGTGGCAGGAGAAATTCTAAGATCAGTCCCTGACACAGCATCATTCACTCTGCAGAAAAAAGACAACTTCTCTCACCTCTCATAACCTCCTCCCACATCCCAACTACACTAATAAAAGCTGACTTCTGGTCAGACTCCACTCTGCTCTTTTCTAATAAAGCCTTTCCTCAATCCCTGGACTTCCAGTGGACCCTGACTCTACCCCTAAACTTCTCAGGTTCAAGTGAGCCTCTCATCTCAACCTCCTGAGTAGCTGGGACCACAGGCATGCACCATCACACATGACTAATTTTAAAAACTTTCTTTTTGTGGGGATCCGTTCTTGCTCGGTTGCCCAGTTGGTTCTTGAGTTCCTGGGCTCAAGTGATCCTCTCACCTTCCAAAGTGTTGCCACTGCAGGTGTGAGCCACCGCGCCCCGGCCCATATCATTTTTTATAACCTGGTCTCTGAAGTCACATGTAATCACTTCTGCTGCTTTGAATTTGAAGCAAGCTCACATCCAAGGCAGAGAGAACTATACCTATTGGTGAGTGAAATGCCAAAGAACTTGCAGGAGTGTTTTAAAACCCCCATAGGCCTTGAAGAGAAACATTGGTCTTAACTGAAAGTTTTTCTAATGGGCTGGGATGAGAGGAAACTCATATAGCATAATCCACAGAAAGATTCTTTAAAATTCCCATTGCCATCTTTCTCCCAAAGAACTTCATGACAGCCCAGCTGCCCTGTCCCCCAGTCCCAGCCTCCCTAACGTCCTCTCTCTGTCCTAGCTCATGCCCCGCCTTTTTATAAAGTTTAGACTTGCAGGCGGCGCCTGCGGCTCAGTGGGTAGAGGGCTGGCCCCATACACTGAGGGTGGCGGGTTCAAACCCGGCCCAGCCAAACTGCAACAAGAGCAAAAACAAATAGCCAGGCGTTGAAACAGGTGCCTGTAGTCCCAGCTACTTGGGAGGCTGAGGCAAGAGAAATGCCTAAGCCTGGGAGTTGGAGATTGCTGTGAGCTGTAATGCCACAGCACTCTACTGAGGGTGACAAAGTGAGACTCTGTCTCTTAAAAAAAAAAAAAAAAAGTTTGGATTTGCACCCTTCCCCTTTCTCCATGTCCATCTCTATCAATTCCTTCAACTGAACCAACAAAGTCTTTCCTCCTTAGGAAGGTAGGAGGGGGTGGGTGGCCACTCTGAAATACTTTGCACATATGTGCATATATGTGTGCGTGCATCCACGTAAATACATTTATATATTTGAAAATAAAGCCAATCATTTTATCTTAGTAATTATATTTGTAAATTAACCCAGTAATTTGGACAGACTAGACACTTTTGTGTACCTACAACCCATGCATATAAAGAGATGTATCTGAGTACACAGCAGACAGGGCACACTTAAGAGAGCCCTCGGTGAAGAGACTGTCCTCAGAGGTGCAGGCAGAGTGTAGAGGACCCGCGACACAGGGCAGCCGTCACCTCCCTGAGATCTGCCAGTGGTCAGCACAGTGCTCCCCAAGGCCATGAGAGCTGGAGCCCAGGAAGACGGACCCCTGCCACAGCTTCAGCCATAAAGGAGACCAAGAACAATGGGGGGAGGGGCAGGAAAGTTCTGGGTCAAAGTTACCTTAACCTCTCTCTTCTGCCCTTTTATCCCCTGCTGGTTCTTCCCTTTGGTGAAAGACAACCTGAATCCAGATGTCATAGGAGCTGGGGAGGTGATATTGTCCTTAGGGGCAGCCTCCAACTCAGAGCACAGAGAAGGGCAGAGAATGGGCGGGCAGGACGATGGGCAAGGGGAGAAAACCCAGTGCAATTTGTTTCAAACACGAGTAAGATGGTCTTTTGAGAGCATCTCTTTCAAACTACACATGTGCTGGGAGTAAAAGATGGGGGGTTGCACTTGTCCAGACAATTAAGAAAAACAGTGACGGCAATTGGCACGACAGTCATTCTTAATTATACAAGCTAACGAAGTGGAATTCCTGGCATGACTTACCCTAAAGTAATTTATATTTGGCTTGGAAAGCAGAGTGGTTTTTATAACAGATTTTTCTAATTATGTTTTGCTTATGTTAATACGAGGATTTGATTCCCCAAGTAAATACCACCTGATCACAAAGCAGGATGGCTCAGAAGTACACTGAGCACCAGGTGGAAGCCAGGCTGGGATTTCACAATTTGCTGCAGATGATGCAGAAGTATCTGGAAGTTTTGCTTTTGCTTTCTGGGGGCTGCTCTCTCCAACTCCTTTATAGAAGCCATAAAGGCAGCTACTCTGCGCCATGGAGCTTCTGGATTCCTCAAAGGTAAAGGTCCTCAGCAGGAAACCTGTTAAATGCAGATTCCAGGGCCCTGTGGGAAGGTTGATTCTATGGCCTGGGCGGTGCCTAGGAATCTGAATTTCAGCACGCATTCCAGATCCTTTTGATGTTGGTGGTTAGGGCATCCCACTTGGAGAAACACCTGACTCAAAGGAGGCGAAGTGGCGTGACAGCCATAGTCAGGGAAGGATCAGGAGCTAGAGCTGGGTTCAAATCCTAAGGGCACCATTAATCAGTTGGGCAAGTTACCCTCTCTGTCTTTTTGGAGAAGGGTAATAAATACACTTCAGAGTTGTTGGGAAGCCTGGAGAAAATGAATGAAAACGGGTTAATGCATGGTGGTTCCCACTATTTGTACTCAGAAGCTTTCTGAGTGATCCTTTCTCAAAATGACTGGTTCTGAGAGTCCTATCCTCAAACACCCGTGAGGATGGTCCCTGTGAGACTGGCCATCCTGATGCCCAACATTGTCAAGGTCACCTGATTGCCACTGGGTGCCATTCTGAGATAACGTGTGTTATAGATGTCGTGTTTGTGAGGCTCACTCTTTCCTTGTTTCCACTCTTGAAATTATTATCCAGCCTGCAGCATATGGACAGCAGGTTTCTCAGCCATTCTCTCTCGCCGTTGGCATTCTCCCATTCGACAATATGGTGTTAACAAAAAATATTAAAACGAGCTGTCTTAAATTTTTGGTTCTGGTTCACAATGTTGCATAATGAAAGGGAAAATCTTTCCCACAGTCCCAGTGGTGCAGCAACATTCAGAAATGACTTTAAATATAGACTCCCAGATGACAGAGAGGTTGTTTTATGTCATCCTGTGATCTCTTTTTCACAGCGTGTTCCAGGTGCTGGAATAGAACTTTTTAATGAAGTCAGAATGCTAAATTTAAGGGAACCTTTGCTCTTCATTTATTGCAAAATTCATTTTGTTGCCATTTAATTTTCTGTGCATCTGAGCATCAGAGTCCAAGCAGCAAAACAAAACTCAGACCTCATAATGCAGTTGATTATGCCCAGGTCCTACCTCCCACTGTGTGTCTTTCCTGGTTTTTAACTTGCTCACCTTTCAGTGAATAAATGTGAAAAGAGTTTCTGATTGTTTCTCTTAAATCATCCTAATTGGTTACAAGAATATATGATGATATATGACTTGAGGAATATTTTTACATAATGTAATTACTAATCCTAAGTAACATATACTAAGCTTCCAAAATTTTTGTCAATAAATAGCCTAAGAATACTAATTATAGTGCATAATAAAATTTAACTGCAAGCTGTTCCAAACAGGCTATTCAAACCACTTGCTTATAACTTTGTTACAAAATCTGCAGTTACTTGTAAATGACCAATAAAATCTAATTAAATTGCTGGACCTTTGCTTCTCAAACTTAGGTGTACATACATAAGAATCTCTTGAGGAGCCTGGCTTAAAAATGCAGCTTCTAGGACCAGTCACAAGGAATTTGATTCAGCAGCTGAGGGTGGTGGGGAGGCACACTAGGGGTACCCTGGGAACGTGCATTTTGAACGGTTCCCCAGGTGATGTTGATGTAGCTAGTTGAGGACAACTAGTCCATTTTTTCCTAGCAGAGCTCTCGCTTCCTGCTTTGTATCTGCCCAACCTCTTGCCTGTGAGCAGACACAGGTGTGTGTCCAAGTATAAGCAATGCTCTCGCAGCTCTTAGGTTGGCCACATGAGAATCTACTCAGGAATAGGGTAAATTCACTCAAATCCAGCAGGTTATTCATCGCAGGGATTGCTCAGAGTAGCTCCAGGACTGGTTGAACAATGCCTTTGGGTCAAATAAATGTGCACCATCTTGTGCATTCTGTGTCGGATGCTCACTGTTCTGTAGGGTACATCCTGTGTGTATTTTATAGAGGAAGAAACTGAGGCTCAGAGAGGCCAGGCGTGTTGGCTCATGCCTATAATCCTAGCACTCTGGGAGGCTGAGGTGGATGAATTACCTGAGCTCAGGAGTTCGAGACCAGTCTGAGCAAGAGTGAGATCCCCGTCTCTAAAAATAGCTGGGCATTGTGGTGGGTGCCCGTAGTCCCAGCTACTTAGGAGGCTGAGGCAAGAGGACGGCTTGAGCCCAAGAGTCTGAGGTTGCTGTGAGTGATGATGCCACAGCACTCTACTGAGGGTGACAAAGTGAGACTCTTTCTCAACAAAGAAAAAAAAAAAAAAAAGAAAAAGAAAGGTAGAGAACCAAATCTCCAAACTATGTCTCCAATCTCCAAATGGTTTTCTTCAAAAACTCGTCGAGAGTTTGGTTTTATTGCCAGGATATGTAGGGGTGAGTTAAGCATTTTACATATTGGAAAAAACCCAATTACCTCTTGGAATTAATTTTCTATATAAAAGGAGATTACCTGTGTATTCATAGAATAGCCCCGACACAGGAAATGATTAAAATTCTGAGAAAAGTCTCTCTTGGTCTATCTTCAGACAATGCCTCCATCTTACGGTTGGTATGAGAGTAGAAAAGTACTTTCAGGCTTCCTTGCGGCTGGGCCCGGTGAGACTGGGGAAAGAGGACTTCAGGCATCTCTGGCAGGCGGGATCTGCCCAGGAACTTCCCCTTGGGTCACAGGGAGACAGCGTGTGGCTTCTGGACACCCTGAGGAAGGCAAAAGCGGCGGAGATTGGAAATGTCATCAAGCCACATGCAATAATGATGGTTCCAGTCCATGAACCCCTGTATCACTCTCCCTCCAGAGAAACCCTAACTGGCCCCTTCTATCATCGCCCGATTCTGCAGGAAGCAGTTAGATTGAGTCTTCGCCCCTTTTCCCTAACAGCAGTTGGAGTTTCTACTCGGAGAGGGAGAACTGATGCAGGACAATTGGCACCCTAGCCAGCTCAGCGGAGCTGGCGGACCTGCCGCCTCCTCCTTGGCGGTGTCGGTGCTGCGGCAGCCAGCTGAAGAGCCAGCGGGCTGGATGACAGGCAAGGAGGGGGACCTCCAACCCCCACCAGAGGTTCCAATAGCCAAAAAGTCTGGACAACTGCCGAGGAGACACCTGTGCCTTGGTGTCTCCTTCACTTTACACTTAGGACTAAATGTGGAACCCCCATTTCCTATGCCTAGGTCAATTTCTTGTGAATTTCCTAGTCCTCAATTCCTGAATGGACTGTGTTCGTTCATTGATACATTCATTCACCTTGCCCCCGGCGGAAGGGACTATATTCATTCCTTTCCTGGCCAAGGAACCCATACAACTATATATACCCTGAGACTAAAGGCCTAAAGGAGGAGATGGGGAAAGACCGAGATAGAAAGGGAGAGAGCTTCTCTCTCCCCACTTGAGTAGTTCTCTCCCTCTGCCAGGAGCTTTAGTGTTTTCTGTATTCTTTTCTGTAAATAAATTCTGTCTTATCACTGGGGGCGGGGGAAAATAACGTAATGAAGAATAATAAAATACATGTATTTAAAAAAAAATATTAAGCGAGTACAAATGTTTGTGTAGTGAGCAGCTGGACACAGACTGAACTCCTTTGTGGTTTCAATAATTTCATGCAAACACCGCAGGCCTGAGAGGCAATGGGCGAGACTAGTGGAGTCTGCTGGGTGCGGCTGGGAACTCGATGTGCCCCCTGCTGTTCCTAACCACCTCAGGCCTGGTGGTCATCCTGAAGTCACAAGGACCTGTGGAAGGGGCTGGAGTTTCTGAGTGACCCTGGGTGGCCCCTGAGGGAGTGGCCCTTTGTCTTCTCTGGTGTGTGGCCCTCTCTCAGCCTGGCCAGGGTCTTGGAGGTGTGGGTAGCCCCTTACCTGTTCTCCAGTCTTCCCAGCCCACAGGAACACTAGGTGGGAGTGAGAGGCTGCACCTTGGAGATCTCGGGCTGTGAGGGTGACTCTGGGTGCTAGAAGAAGAGAGGGACAAGGTGACAGGGTGTGGTGGGCCTTCTGCCCAGAGGGACCAGGCTGAGCCAGGGGCTGCACGGCCAAAGAGGGGGCTGGTTGGATGGAAAGCTGTGGGCCATGCCTGCAGACACAGGAACCTGTGCAGACCGCCCCGTGGACTTCCTCCATCCTCCAGTCTGGATGGAACAGAGGTCATCTCCCATGCAGTTTGCAGCTGACAGGGGCAAGGAGCTGCAGAGTCAGGCGGGAGCCCAGAGGTGGATTGGGGGAGGCCCTGGGCCCCACCTATGCCCTCCTGAGCTGACCTGGGAGCCGTGAAGTGTGCCCGCCCTCACCCTGGGGCCCTGCGATGCACTCAGGCATGGGGCGGTGGCACTCTCTCTCAGGGACTGCCAAGGCGCTGGCCAAGAGGTTCAGCTGCCTTGGAGTGGGAGGGGCCTGGCGTGGCGGGGGCCCCTCGTCCCACCGGCTTGTGTGTCCTGGGAGGTCCCGGGTCCTGTTTTCCCTTTAGGGTCCAGGCTGCTTCTTTCTTTAACATCTCTGAGCCTCAGTTTCCCTATCTAAAAAGTGAAAATGAGTTTAAGAACTAAATGATCTGTGTTCAGAGTCAAGCCAATCTATTAGTGACATTATTATTATTATTACCAACCATACCTGGCGGCCACACCAGAAATATCAAAGGGATGAACTTTACAGATGCGAAACTGGAGGGGGGCAGAGTTTGCTGTTGACTGTAGGGTCCCCGTCCCCCATTGCTTTTTCCATCTTGCCCCCCCACCCCAGCCTGATGACGTTCAGCAAGCAGCCTTCCAGTGAAAACATCCCTCCCAGCTGCTCTCTCCACCCCGAGTTTAGCTTACACAGTGTCTGCTGGCCGCGGCAGCAATTAGTCTAATCAGGGGCCTGCCGCGTGTCTGCTCTGGTGGCTCCACTAATTTGCCTGATCTCTAGTCTCTAGAAGGCCTCTGCCCGGACAGGCTCCCACCACAAAGCACACGGTGCTCGGCCTCAGTGGGTTGGTACTTGCTGGTGATCTCACTGCTCCCCCAACCCCTGAGCTGAGCCGTAGGGAGCCCAGGCTTCAGAGGCAGGACCACTTCGCCAAGGAAAAAGCCTAAGAGTTAGGGGACAGGGCTGCACCGGGACAGAGCGGGTCAAACGCCAGTTTCATCTGCACATTACGAAGTAGGTAGCGTGGGGAAGAAGCAGCAGAACCAAAGCTGCTGCTGGCATTGCAACCAGAGCATGGTGGGCAGCGGTGGAGCCGCTCTGGCCCCAGGGCCAACCCCCAACCTGCACCCAGGCTCCTGTGGGCACCTGCTCCAGGGCCACGTCGGTGCTGCTGCCCTGCCGCCAGGGTATCCCTTGGGGCAACAATGGAGAAGGAGTGACCCCCAACCCAGGGCTTGAGTTTTGGGCTCTGGGGCCACCATGTCCCTCAAGCCAACTTTCCCCTGCAGGCCACAGCCTCTAGTCCTCGGCAGCCAACTTCGGAGCAGGACCCCCAGCCCTAGAGAGACCAAGCAGGAAGCCAGGGCTGTCGGAGCCAAGAAGCAGGAGGAGTCTGCTGTGGGCAGGAGGAACCCCAGCCAGGCCTGGAAGTGACTCACCCTCGCCCCCACAGCTCCTTTTGATCTACTTGGCTGGGCGGGGCACGTCAGCTGCCAGGTTTTCCCTGGAGACTGTGCCCAGGGAAGTTCAGCGTCACTCTGGCCCGAGTGTCCCTGGCAGAGTGGGAGCCCCCTGACCCTGCTTTTATGGAGAACACGGTACCAGCTTCCCTAGAGGTCGGCAGGAGATGGGGAAGTAGAGCAAGTGTCACCCTACCACTAAGGCCTGGGGTGCCAAACCCCCTTAGGGAGGAGCTGGACCCTTCCTCTGAAAGCCAGAGGCCCCTTAGCCCCACATGTGTGGGGGAGACCACCTGGCAGGGTATCCCCATCCCCGAGTTTTCTGTAGTCTTCTGTGCCAAGTCGCCACATAATTTCCTTGGTTTCCCAGAGCCTTTCTGCCATGCAGGTGCTAAGGCCACAGCCCCTGAGGATTCCTTGGCATCCACTGGTCCACGTCCAGGCCCAGGCCTGCCCAGGCTCTTCCCAGACCAGGTCCCTCCATGGCTGGGTGCATGACCATGGCCGGCTCACCTTGGGTGAGTGCACCAGGGTGGGGTCACTTGGGAGCAGAGGGGCACCAGCCTCTGGGAGGGAGGGTCCTGTGGCTCAGGGGCTTTTAGGGCAGGTGCACACCTGGCGAGCAGGATGGAGAGCCTGGCTCTGGGCTCTGGGCTTCTGCCACGTTGGGCCACACATCTCAGGGCCATGTTCTCTCCAAGGCCTCTTTGATGGAAGGCTCCTCAAAGCTTCAGCTGTCCTTCTTTGAACTTGGCTTCTGCCCTTCACCCAGGGGCTTCTCACCGTGGAGGCAGACCTAGAGCCCCAAACTGCCATCGGCACCAACTGAGGCCTTCCCGGGGGGTTCCCAACAGGCTGCCAGGAGCTGAGTCCTGCTGTCCCCTTCCATCCTCACGCCTCCTGTCCCCTACCACTCGCCCCTGCCTGACCTCCCTCAGTTGGGAGGGGGCTTCCTGCATCCATTTACTCCCAGGAATCCATGGAGTGAAGGCAGTGGTGACGACAAGGCCCTGCCCTCACTTTCCTGCTTGCATTTTAATTGGGGAGGGGCAAGAAACTTCAGGCGAAGTACATGTGTCAGGTGGCAATCACACAAAATAGGAAACTGACAGACAGAGGGGGACCCCAAATGTGGAGGGTGGTCTGCAGGGGGCTCAGAGAGCCTTTATTCATTTGAATAAAGGCCTGAGAAAGACAGGTTGGCCAGCCTTGTGAGGGGGCTTCCAGGCAGAGAGCACAGATGCCAGGTCCTGAGATGGCAGTGCCCGGTGTCCAGTGTGAGCAGGGGCCAGGGCAGAGGGAGGGGGAGGGGAAAGGAGGATGGAGGCTAGGGTGGGGCAGGCACCCTGCAGGGAGATGGGGGGGCCCCCAGGTAGGCTTTTGGCAGGGGTGGGCAGGCCCCAAGCAGGTGTTAACCCGTCCGTCTGCCACGCAGGAAGTGGAAGCAGCAACCAGGAGAGCGGTGGCTGTCCTGGCAGGGACGCTGCAGGTGGGTGGAGGTACTGACAGTGGCTGGGTGCCGACCGCCTGTAGGGACAGCCGGTTGGATGTGATGGATGCGGTGTTTGAGAGAGAGAGGGAATTCGAGCTGCCTCCGAAATTTGGGCTCAAGCACCCAGAAAGGTAGAGTTGCCATCAACTTTTTGATGTCTCTGGGGGGGACCTTCTGAGGGAGGCACTGTAACACTCCCCGCCCCCCCTGCCCCCCCCCCCCCGGGCAGCCAGAGACAGATCTTCCAGCCTGCAAAGTTACTCTCTTTGACAAAGTCACTGCCCATTCACCTGAGGCCTCTGATGTCACATCCAGGGCAGGGCATGGTGGGGGGTGAGGAGATAATGGGCTGCCTGCTCTGAGGGGAGCAGGGGTGGCGTGTGTGCCTGGGACTTGCAACTCCCCTCTGGATGCAGGGCTGTGCTTGGGGGAGAGCCACCTGCAGAGCAGAGGCCAGCAGGCACCAGTGCCACTTTGCACGTGGGGCTGTGTTGGGCTTTTCCTGCAGGATTTAATTCCCCCAATAACTCTGACAGGGAAATACCATACTCATTTTACTCAATATTATGCTCATTTTACCAACAGGGAAACGGGAAACTGAGGCTCAGAGATGGAGAAAACTGAGGCTCAGTGCAGGGCCCTGAACTCAGAGGTCTGGCTCCAGGGTCCCTTAGCCTTTCTCTGCCTTCACCTCAGCACAGTGGCTGAGTTTCAAAGGGCAGTGTCCCAAGAGAACCAGGCAGACACCATCTCACCGTTTGCGACCCAGCCTCACGTGCCACATGGCATCGCTTACCCCAGAGCACCAGTCCCTCCTAGAGTCAAGAGGTTCCCACCTCACTGCTACCTGCATTTTCATCATCCTCTCCTTGTAAGAAGAGCAAGTTCAGTGGGAGATGCTGTTGCCACAGAGTTTGGAAAATTCAGTTCCCCCAAAGAAGTGGCATGCAGGTGAGCGGCACCAGTGTCCATCTGTTGCAGAAAGACAAGGCCCAATGGAGGGAACAAGCACCCAAACACCATGTTTATAAGAAGAGCTGAGTTCCAGCAGGTGAAGCAAGGTGCAGAAGAATTCAGAATGGCCATGCTGCCCGACTGGCTCCGTCTTCTTTTTATTCCCTGTGAAAAAGTGGCCCACGGGTACCTTTCTCATTGGTCAGTTTGAATCAAGTTGGAGAAGCGGGCTCCAGCTTTCATGGTCCCACAGGCTTTCACAGAAGGGGAAGCAAGTTAGCCTCCAGGTCCCAGAAGTTAAGTTTTTACCAATTCCTAAGAGCTGAGTCACCATAGGGAGGACCTTTCAGGTGTATCCTTGGGGTCCCCTTGAGAAGACCTCTGTTCTCTTAGACCTTACTTTTTCTGGGGATCCTATCTCACATCCTAGCATGGAACAGACAGTCCGTCAAGGACATGACCTCTGACCTCTCCTTCCTGCATTTCCTTGAGGTGCCCTTGAGATGATCCTGAGCAAAGCTGTCAGGTGGTGCAGAGAAGAGCCACAAGCCCAGATACGGGTTCAACTCCTGACTCTGACGCTCCCAAGTTGTTGACCCTGAGTGGGCCCGTGGCCTCCCTGGGGGGACCCACGGTGGGGAGATGCCTCCCTGCCGGCCTCCATAAGAGGACAAGGTGTAGATGAGGAGCTCTCCGCTGACAACCCGCCCCACGGGACCACGTCTGGGGGTGGGGGACAGAAGCAGTGTGCTTGGGACACCTCAGATGAGATGAGGCTGGGCTGAGACTCCGGGCTGAGGCTCCCCGGGTGGTTCCAGGTGACCAAGACCCGGAAAAGCAATTCCATCTGGGGCAGGAGTGACGGCTTAATTTGGAGACGACCCTCAGGGACCCGCTGAGCCCGAACGAATATCCCCATTTGGAGCAGGGCGTAGCGCTCGTGTCCCCCCAGACTGTCAGCAGCCATGGACCCCTGGCTCCCACACTATCCCACCTTCCAGGGTAGAGAGGCGCCACGTCCAGCAGTAGCTGCACAGAAGCCAGCATGGGGCCTGGGGAGGCAGCCCCTGGTTCTCCGCTCACCACACACATTACTGCAGCCCATCAGTCTGGAATTCTCTCTGTGGGGCAGGCTCCCCTGGCCTGAGGCGGCTGTTCTGGCTCATCCAGCAGCAGTAAATGGGCCTTATCAAAACACGAGAAGCTAGAATGTGGGAGAAAAATACTTTTAACAATGTTTGCATTAGAGGGACGGGGAGAGCACTTGTGGATTGTTTTCTTCTTTTAGCAGCAGCCTTGCTGTCGTCACTCCTGCGGCAGAACTGATGGGCTGGGCGGGGTCCCTGGGGACCCAGCAGGAAAAACGGATGAGGAAGGCTGTTCTAGCCAAGACCCTGGGAAACAAATTGTTTTCCATTTCCTTTCTCTCTGTTGCCAGTTCAAACTGACTGTCTCTCTTGATCCTCAGAATGTCTGAGTACAGATATGTCTCTGATTCTTTTAGTGTCTTTTCTACTCGGAACCAATTTGGGGCAAGATCTTTTGCTCCAGTCTGGGTTACCCTGGACAACAAACGTATTCAAAGCTAAAGGCTACAATGAAACTGGGTGTCCAGCAAATAATTAATGAACCACGACTCCAGAATTCTTGTCTCCAGACTGAGGACTGAGGGAAATAAAACCACAAAGGAGAAACGGCCACTGAAGAGGCTCCTTCAGCACAACACTTCCCCACTCCTGCCCCACCCACATGCTCCCTTCTTTAATAATGGAACTGTAGACTTTAAGCAGGGAACATGTGCACCAATTCTGGCCAATGGGGAGAGAATGGCGGTGTCATGAAACAAACTCTATCCCATCTAAAACTCTTGTTTAAAGAGTTTAACAAACTCTTTAAAATGAATGGGCAAGCCCTTCCTCTTTCTTTCTCTTCCTGCTGGCTGGAATGTGAACATGATGGCTGGAGCTGCAGCAGTCACACTGGACCATGAGGTAAACTTGGAAATGGAAACTTCCATAACGGACCTGGACTCCCTCCCTCCCATAATGAGTAAACCACTATATTGTGTAAGCCACTATCGTGTTAAGGTTTCTTTAACCCACAGCCAGAGTGGCTTACACAATATAGTGGTTTACTCATTATGGGAGGGAGAGACTGAACGCCACAGGGAGAAGGGGCTTGGACAGAGGTGCTCCCTTCTCTGCCCACCCTGGAGAGGTGACAAGCTGACGGTTCACGGTTTGAGAACAGCAGGCTGGGGGCCTTCTCAGAGGTATGGAGGGAGGGATTGTCCATGGAACAGCAGAGTGAGCTCTTTCTTTCCTTGCCTCTAACCATGCCTAGACAAAGGCTAGCAGTGCTGTTTACACTGGAATAGAAGTAATAATAATAATTAATAATAAGCTTGTGCAAGAGAACAAGTGTCTGTGTCCCCTCAAAACTCACATGTTAAAATCTAACCCACAATATGATGGTATAAGGAGGTGGGGCATTTGGGAGGTAAGAACAGAATCCTCAGTATCCTTACAAAGGGGAGCCACAGAGCTCTCTCACCCCTTCCTCTATTTAAGGACATAGCAAGAGCATGACCCACTCTGAACCAGGAAGCCTTCACCAGATGCTGAATCTGCTGAAACTTTGATCTTGGACTTTGCAGCCTCCCAAATGTAAGGAATAAATTTCTGTTGTAAATAAGTCACCCAGTCTATGGTATTCTGTTCTATCAGCCCAAATTCACTAAGACATCTTGTTAAGAAATTGAGTCAACCTGGGAGAAGGGTTAATTTCCCTCATTAGTAAGGTCTTTTTGTGGAGATGAAGAAGCAGGCACCCTCTAGTGAAGGCTGCCAGGTAAGATGACCCACGGCGAGAGGAGCTCAAGCCTGCCTTCCCAGGCAGGGGCGAGGCCTGCTGAGTAGACACACCCAGAACCACAGAAGGGAGCCCTGCCAGCTACCTGTATGCATCAGCCTTGCCATTTGTTTGTATACGTAAACAGGCAACCAAGGTGAATAATCACCACAGAACAGAAGAACCAAGATGAACAAACATAACCACTGTTCCCGGAAGAAGTAGATAATCAAAGGCAATGAATAGAAGCTAGAAGTCATAACTACCCTCTCTGGGATGTTTGAAGAGATATTGCATCCATGAAACAAGAACGGAAACCTAGGAAAAGGAAAAATCAGAGAATAAGAAAAAGTTCAGAGATTAAAAATATGGTTGTCAAAATTAAAAAAAAAAACAAACAAACAAGATAGGATTGGAAAACGTAGTCAAAGTAAATTCCTAGGGGGCAGCACCTGTGGCTCAAGGAGTAGGGCGCCAGCCCCATATACCAGAGGTGGTGGGTTCAAACCCGGCCCCAGCCAAAAAACACAAATCAAAAAAAAAAAAAAGTAAATTCCTGGACTGTAGGGCAGTAAGACAAAAAGATGGGGAGTCAGAGGACAGTTAAGAGATGAGCTGTGTCCATGCAGGGTGCCCGAAACGTGTCTCCTAGGAGTTCAGACAGAAGGAACAGAAAACACAGAAAGAATGGAGGCAAGTGCACTGTATTGTTGCTGTAACAAAGACCACAGGCTTAGTAGTTTAAACCAGCACAAAGTTATTTTCTTCCAGCAATCAAGGCCAGATAGACACCCCAAATCAAGGTGTCACCAGGACTACATTCCTGCTGGAGGCTCTAGGAGAGAAATTGTCTCCCACCCTTTCCCAGCCTCTGAAGGCCGCCTAAATTCCTTGGCTCATTTTCCAAGCTGCTGAGATGGAGCACCTTCCCATCTCTCTCTCCGACTGTGGCTCCTGCCTCCAGCACGGCCTCATTGTCTGTGGCTGCTCCTGTCATGACGCCTTCTCTGACTTTGACCCTCTTGACCACTTCTTTTTCTTTAATTTGAGAATATTAGGGGGTACACAGGTTTTGTTTATATACTCTGTTTTTGTACAGATGGAGTCAAAGTTTTAAGTGTGCCCTTCACCCAGATAGCGTGCAGTGTACCCAACAGGTGTGAATGCACCTGTCCCCTCTCCCCCTCCCCCAGCTTGATTTTCCTTGAAATTTGCTTCCATGCGTGCACTTCAGTGTTGAGCAATTAGTTTTAATTTGATATTGAGCACATGTGCTTGATTCTTCATTCTTGTGATGTTTCAATTAGGAGAATGGCTTCTGTTTCACCCAGGTCTCCATAAAAGATACTAGATTGCCATTTCTTTTTATGGCTGAGTAGTAGTCCAGGATGTGCTTATACTACATTTTTAAAAATCCATTCATGTCTTGGAGGGCATGTGGGTTGTTTCCATGTCTTTGCAAAATGTGCTGCTATAAACATTCAGGAACAGGTATAAAGGGGGGATTTTTTAAAATTTAAACTCCTTCGAGTTATTTAATAGAATGAGAAAAGATCAACACCCTTTTAGGTACACAGAAGGCTTTTTTTAACTTCCACGAGTTTATTCTGTGGAAACACAACATGAAAATACTCTGGCCTAGGAATGTGGAAATTAAGAGAAAGAAAAATAAAATTTCTCAAACTATAGAACTAAATCAGTATTACTATGAAATGAAATTCTACACGAAGAATACAAAGATGAATCAATAGTAAGAAATCTCTTAAAATTGGCCTCATTAATAAGTTAAAGAACACTTATGTGATCATCTCCACAGATGCTAAGAAAGTCTTTCAAAACATTTAATATCCTTTAGAACTTTGAATCTTGAAACAGATGGATTCTCCTCACCATGATAAAACGATACATGTATCCATACCTCAACCCTTATTTTCTTAATGGGGAAACAATGGGAACATTCTTAGCAAGGTCAGAAACAAGGTAAGAAGTTTAAAAACTCTACTAATACTTAACATATTAGCAATGCAATTAGATTAAGAGAAAACAGTTCTCAGACCTGAGGACGAAGTAGAACCCTCTCTGCAGACGACAAGGCTGACAAACCCTAGAGGACAGTTAGGAAGACAACCTCAATACTACCTCGAAGAATAAAAGAATTCTACTATTAAGACAGGAGGTTGTAAAATTAACAGGCTGCAATCAGTAGATGTAGTATGTTGCATATAATTATATCACAGGTACATAGGAAGTTACAAGTTAAATGTGCCCTACCAGATACGGGGCGGACCAAGGAGACTCTTGAAAAAGTGTCCCAGAGTTGCCAGTGATGGAAAAAAAAAGCCTTAAACTGCGGGGATGCAGGGGGGACAACACACAGGGTCATCCCTAGGAGAAGTGGGAGAAAAAGTTCTAGCAAAACAGTCCCCATCCTAAATACAAAGTAACACCAGAATTCAAAGTCTATTATGAGGACAACCACCGTGCATTAAATCTCCAACCTAGGCCAAGTTCTGACTGGATTCATAGAACCCCTCCATTAAAGACCTAACAGAAGGAAGGGCAGGCTCATTTCTAAGCATGGAAGTTATTCACCTCAACCTCTACCGTCTACTGTCTGTCTTTATAACAAAAATTATGAGCTGATACAAGAAAGCAAGAGATGTTGGAACTGACAGGGAACTTAAAATGATAATGGTTAATATGTTAAAGGCTTAGTAAGATCAGATGGATACTTCATACAATTTTAGAACACTCACCCAATTAACGAAAAAAAAAATTCTTCCCAGGTACACATAGAACATTCTTTAGACTAGAACGTACGCTAAGTTATAAGACATACCTCAATACATTTAAAAGGATTGAAGTCATACAAAATATGTTTTCTGACCACAAAGGAATAAAACTAGAAATTTATAGCAAGAAAATAATTTGACAAACTCATGTGGAAATTTCTACAAAATACTTCTGAATAACTAGTGGGTCAAAGAAACAAATTAAAAGGGAAATCAGAAAAACATCAACATGCATTAAAATGAAAATACAATATCCCCAAACTAATGGGATGTCAACATAGCAATTCTTGGAAGGAAATTTACAACTATAAATGCCTACATCAAGAAAGAAGAAAGTTCTCAAATCAATAATCTGACCTTCCAACTTAAGACACTAAACTAAAGCAGAAGGAAGAAAATAATAAACAACATTAGAACAGAAATTAATACAATAGAGAATAAAACCCAATGAATAGAATAGAAAAACAATAGGGAAAGTTGGTGAAACCAAGAGCTGGTTTTTTGAAAAGGCCTGTAAGATGGACAGATGTCCAGATGGGTTGACCAGGAGAAAAAAGAGAAGGCTCAAGTGATTAGAATCAGAAATGAAAGAAGGGGCATTACCACTGATTTTACAGAAGTAAAAGGGATTTTGTTTTTATATATTTGAGTGTCCTGCTGTTAGGTATACAGACAAGGTCTGACAATGAAGTTCATGAACTCATCCTGGAAAAAGTGCTACATACCTCATTGCTGAATATCACGATGGTCACCTTTGAAGTACTGTCCTTGGAAAGCTATGCACCAAGGCCAGTACCTAGTCCACCCTTAGAGCAATTTTGGAACTCTTTTTCTGCGGTGGCCATCAAAGCTATCATCATATTACCGTTGATGTCCTGAATATCATCAAAGTGCCTTCTTTTCAATGTTTCCTTTATCTTCAGGTAAAGAAAAAGTCACTGGGTCCCAGGGCAGGTGAGTAGGGAGGCTGTTCCAATACTGTTACTTGTTTATTGGCTAACTACTCCCTCTTAGACAGTGTTGTGTGAGCTGGTGCATTGTTGTGATGCAAGTGCCACGAGTTGTTGGTGAAAAGTTCAGGGCTTTTTGCAACCTTTTTATGCAGCTTTTAAAAAGCACTTTGGAGTTATAAACTTGGTTAACTGTCCACTTGGTACAAATGAACAATCCCTCTAATATCAAAAAAAGCATTAGTAACATCATTTTTACTCTTGATTTGGATCGACAGAACTTTTTTAGTCATGGAGAATTGGCCGACTGCCACTGTGCACTTTGACGCTTTGTTTCAGGGTTGTATTGGTACACCAATGTTTCATCACTGGTGATGACGTGGCCCAGAACATTGTCTTACTGCCCTAAAAGGTTTCAAAAAACTTTGACTCTCCTTTGCTTTTATTCATTGGTGAGTTCCTTTGGGACCATTTTTGCCCACACCTTTCTCATGCCAAGTTTTTCAGTTAAAAAATTCCTAATTGTTTCTCTATCAATGTTTACTTGGTCTACTGGGCTTCTCATAGTCAGCCAACAATTCTGATGCACAATTCAGTGAATTTTTGCTGCGTTTTTGTTTCTCCATCAGTGATGCTTTCCTTCCTGTCACAAAAACACTTAATCACCTTGTAGGCTGCAATTTTCTTCGTGGCGTTATCCCTATAAACCTTGACTAACAAGTCTCAAATTTCACTTCCACTCTTACCAAGTTTAACAAGAAAATTCGATGTTGGTTTGTTGCTCTAATTCAAGCTCTAACATTCTCATGAAGGCACACAGAACATTCAATGATAATGAGTGCCACTCATGAAGTCACCGCCACACGTCAACACAGACACAGCTGTGGGACACCGATCTACCAAGGTTATGAAACCGTGCTGCACTGTTTGTACAGCTGCCAAGGTGAGCACATGGTGGTGAGTCCAAGAACTTAATTGTCAAAACTCATATAGAACAACCGAAGGGAAGCGAGAGCTTGGAAATAAAGCTTCACACGGTCCGATGACATTCAGTGAGATGGCACCAGAGCGGCACGGTGAAGAAGGGACAGTCCTTCAACAAACAGCATCGAGAAAACTGGATACGCATATGTAGAAGCCGACTTTTAACTTATATACAAAAATTAACTTAAAATGGTAAAAGACCTGAATGGAAGAATTTAAACTACATACAATACTCATGGAAGAAAATACGGAGAGAAAGCTTCATGACATTGGATTTGACACCTGGATATCTTATAAAAAGCACCAGCAATAAAAGCAAAACTAGACAAATGGGATTATATCAAACTAAAAACTTCTGTTATGTCAAAGGAAATGATAGACAGAGTGAAAAGGCAACCTACAGTACAGGAGGAAATACATGCAAACCACTTATCTGAGGGGCTTGATATTCTGAGTATATAAAGAACTCTTACAAACAAAAACCCAAACAACGTGATTAAAACACGGGCAAAGAATTTGCATAGAAAGTAAGAATATGTGTGGAGAAGCATATTACCTGAATGTATTAAAAGTACCAATGTCTTTTTTTTTTTTTTTTTTTTGAGACGGAGCCTCAAGCTGTTACCCTGGATAGAGTGCCGTGGCTTCACAGCTCACAGCAACCTCCAATTCCCGGGCTCAAGCGAGTCTCCTGCCTCCGCCTCCCAAGTAGCTGGGACTACAGGCG
>CAUYRH010055061.1:0-15573 GCA_963574655.1 Perodicticus potto | reverse complement strand
CCGGGAGCTGCCCCGGCTGAGTGAGACTGAGCGGTGCGTGAACGTGACGTCACTGCATCCTACAGTGGACTTCATAAACACTGGATGCTTAGGCCACGCCACATTTATCCAAAAATATTTTTCATTCTTCAACAATAAATGAACCTTAGGGCCTTCTTCCTTGTCACGACAATGACATGTCATAATGTCATGACAATAATGCTTTCTTCTGGCTGCCTCCTGGGGGACCTGCCCATTCACTGTCTATGACAAATGTATCTTGAGCTGTAAGACTGTATCTTGCTCTTACTCTGTAAACCTACCTTACTCTTTCTCAATCAACTTTGCTTCATGCTTGCCTTAAAATATATATATATTAACCTTAGCTTACTGTAATTTTTTTTACTTTAGAGATTTTTTAATTTCTTTAACTTTTTGACTCTTTTGTAATTAACCCTTGGCTCAAAGCACAAATGCATTGTACAGGTACACAAAAAATATTTTTACAGCCTTATTCTTTAACCTCTTTTCTATTTTTTACACTTTTTATTTTCTTTTCACTTTTTAAACATTTTATTAAAAGCTAAGACACAACCACATGCATTAACCTAGGCCTACAGAAGGTCAGGACCATCAATATCACTGTCTTCCACCACCACATCTTGTCCCCGGGAAGGTCTTCAGGGGCAGTAACACACAGGGAGCTGTCATCTCCTATGACAATAATGCTTTCTTCTGGCTGCCTCCTGGGGGACCTGCCTGAGTCTGTTTTACAGCTCACATTTTTTAATAAGAAGAAGGAGTACACGCTAAAATAACGATAAAAAATAATAAATAAATAAAATAAAATAAAATGATAAAAAGTACAGTGTAGTAAATACATAAACCAGTAGCATAGTCATTGATTACCACGTGTTATGTACTGTACGTAATTTGTAAGTGCCATTCTTTCATACAGCTGACAGTGCAGTGGGTCTGGTTTTACCAGCATCACCACAAACATGGAGTTTTACGTTGCACTATGACGTCACAGCAGTGACTACGCACTGAGCAATAGGAATTTTGACCATTATGATCTTACGGGACCATCATTGTGTATGCAATCTGTCCTAGACCAAAATATCAGTATGTTGGGCATGACTGTATTAAAGAAAAACAGAACTGGCCGGGTGGTGGCTCATGTCTGCAATCCTGACACTCTGGGAGGCTTAGCTGGGAGGATCCCTTGAGCTTAGGAGGTCAAAACCAGCCTGAGCAAGAGAGAGACCCCATCTTTACTAAAAATAGAAAAACTAGCTGGGTGTTGTGGCACACACCTGTGGTCCCAGCTACTGGGGAGGCTAAGGCAGGAGAATCCCTTGAAGCCTGGCATTTGAGGTTGGTGTAAACTAGGCTAAGGCCACGACACTCTAGCCTGGGGCAATAGAGTAAGATTCAGTCTCCAAAAAAAGAAAAGGAAAGAAAAGAGAAGAGGGGAGGGGAGAGAAGAAAAAAGAAGAGGAAAAAAAGAAAAGAAGGCTCGGCGCCTGTGGCTCAATGGGCTAAGGCGCAAGCCACGTACACCTGAGCTGGCGGGTTTGAATCCAGCCCGGGCCGCCAAACAACAATGACGGCTGCAACCAAAAAATGGCCGGGCATTGTGGCGGGCGCCTGTAGTCCTAGCTACTTGGGAGGCAGAGGCAAGAGACTTGCTTGAGCCCAGGAATTGGAGGTTGCTGTGAGCTGTGATGCGACAGCACTCTATCCAGGGTGACAGCTTGAGGCTCTGTCTCAAAAAAAAAAAAAAGAAAAGAAAAACGGAACTTAAGTTCAGCCAATTAGAAACAGCCAACAAACTTAAAATGGTAGGACTAGGAACTTTAAAACAGTACAGACCAAACAGGTAATGGTTTAACTGTAACCAATCAAATAATTTATTTGCTGTTCTTCCACATTTTCCCTAGAAACACTTGCCTCCGATGCTTGTCATTAGAACTCTAAACCTCTCGGGAGGCTGAGGCGAGAGAATCACCTAAGCCCAGGAGATGGAAGTTGCTGTGAGCTGTGTGATGCCACGGCACTACCCAGGGCGATAAAGTGAGACTCTGTCTCTACCAAAAAAAATAAATAAGAAGGCTCGGCGCCTGTGGCTCAACGGGCTAAGGCGCCAGCCACGTACACCTGAGCTGGCGGGTTCGAATCCAGCTGGGCCTGCCAAACAACAATGACGGCTGCAACCAAAAAATGGCTGGGCGCCTGTAGTCCCAGCTACTTGGGAGGCGGAGGCAGGAGACTCGCTTGAGCCCAGGAGTTGGAGGTTGCTGTGAGCTGTGATGCCACAATACTCTATCCAGGGTGATAGCTTGAGGCTCTGTCTCAAAAAAAAAAAAAAAAAAGAACTCTAAACCTCTGTTCGTCTGGTGTTCCCTAATTCGTGAAGTGCCTTTTCCTCAAATACACTCTTAAAATTGTATTGTGCCTCATATTTTTAACAACACACTCACACAAACACAATGAAGGCAGGGACCTTTAGTCATTTATTCAACAGCCATCAACTGAGTGGCTGCTGGGTGCCAGGGACTGCAGACACCACAGTTAATAAAAGGAGGAAAATCCCTGTTTGCATTGAGTTTACACTCTGGTAGGGGAAGGCAGTTATTAAAAAAAAGTCCTAACAAATAAATAACTTTACATAGTATGTTAGAAGGTTGTAAACACTATGGAAAAGAAGGACAAAGTAGGGCCGGGTGCAGTGGCTTACGCCAGTAATCTTAGCACTTAGGGAGGCCGAGATGGGTGGATTGCTTGAGTTCAAGACCAGCCTGAGCAAAAGTGAGGCCCCATCTCTACTAAAAATATGAAAACTAGCCAGACGTAGTGGCAGTTCCTGTAGTCCCAGCTGCTGGGGAAGCTGAGGCAAGAGGATCACCTTAGCCCAAGAGTTTGAGGTTGCAGTGAGCTATGATGATGCCACGGCACTCTACCCAGAGTGAAACTGTCTCAAAAAAAAAAAAAAAAAAAAAGAAGAGGAAGAAAGTAGAATGAAGCGTTGTAAGGCAAGAGCGCCAGGTGAGAGACTAGGGCAAGGAGGTTAGAGGGGCCACTCTGAAAAGCTGGGTGTGAGCAAAGTCTTGAAGAAGACAAGGACTCAACAAAGACTCATCAGGGGCCAGGCCGGGGCTTGGTCACTGCTAATCTCCAGCCCCTGGCCCCATGCTTAGCACCAACAGTGATTTCACAAAATTTTTTTTCTTTTCTTAAAGACAGGGTCTTGCTCTGTCATTCAGGCTGGAGTACAGTGGTACAATCACAGCTCACTGTAACCTTGAACTCCTGGGCTCAAGTGATCTTCCTACCTCAGCCTCTTGTGTGGCTGAGACCACAGGCACATGCCACACACCTGACTGGTTTCTTTTCTGTAGAGATGGTGTCTCACTATGCTGTCTAGGTTGGTCTTGAACTCCTGGCCTCAGCGATCCTTTTGCCTCAGCCTCCCAAAATGCTGGGATTATAGGTGTGAGCCACCACACCAGGCCATTTCATAAATTATTAAACAGATGAATAGGCAGATGAATGGGAGGATGGTCTTTCTTCCTCTCTGTGTTTAATGTCTGGCCAAGATGCTGCCACCTGGACCTTAGGGGCTGTGATTGACACTGTGTTTCATATCCCCCCACCAACCATCTCCTCCCTACTCCCCACTGTTCAGCAATAATAGAGCCTGGGTTTGATCTCATCTGCAGGGTCCAAGAACATCACATTCCTCACCAGAGAGTGGTCTAGGAACCCCACCTTAAACCAGTCAGCGTATATGAATTACCCTCCTGGTGACAATTACTGGTTTCAGGTGCAGTTTGATATAAGCCATTCCAGACAGGGAAAGTCATCCCATGCCATGACTGTGGAAGAGCTGCTATTTCCTCCCCCCAAAACAAGAAGCCTTGGCTGTCCCAGAAGCCAGTGATAATCAATACAGGAGTAATCTGGCTTAGGATGAAGCTGGCACTGCAAACAGAAGATCAGATACAGAAAGAACCCGGGTGCTGGATAACATTGTTAAGCCTGAGGAGTCCCTTGGAGTACCCTCCTCTGGACTTGATGCTAGGCCACCCCCAAAGTATTCTAACTGATGAGGGACATTCCTTCTACTCCCATTATGTGCTGATTTGGTAAGAGTAACCTCCACAGGTCAACTTTTTGCTTTTCACCAAGGTCATAGAAGGACCTTTTCATTGCTGTGTCCTATCCTTATGTAACACCTAGTACCAGCTTCCCAGCTCTCATGATCACCTTACCAAGTGTGCATTATCCAAATCTTAGAAGTAAGGAAATACAGGCCTAAAAAGGTCAGGGGACTTGGGCTCAGTGAAGCTACTGAAATACATCTCATACAAAAACCATCACCAACTACTGGCTGGAGAAAGGAGAGGATAAAATCTTGCACAGAAAAGAGAGAGAGAGAGGTTCCCTAGGTCCTCCATGTGATGTAGAGGAGGGGTTCAGAGGTGCCATGACCTCCCCTCCCACTGGAGGTCCACTGATGCCGAGCCTGGGTGGATATTCCCCATTTCTTAGGTGGGTCGTGCCTCAGACAGGAAATTCTTTTTTTTTTTTTTTTTAAGCCAGAGGCTCAAGCCATCACCCTGGGTAGAGTGCAGTCGCATCACAGCTCACAGCAACCTCCAGCTCCTGGGCTCAAGCGAGTCTCCTGCCTCCGCCTCCCAAGTAGCTGGGACTACAGGCGCCGCCACAACGCCCTGCTATTTTTTGGTTGCAGCCGTCATTGATGTTTGGCGGGCCCGGGCTGGATTTGTACCCGCCAGCTCAGGTGTATGTGGCTGGCGTGCCTAAGCCGCTTGAGCCATAGGCGCCCAGCCAGAAATTCTTCTTTTTTTTCATTGTAAATTACTAAAGTGGTGATACATGCACAGGTTGTTTGGTTTTGCTTTTTACACAAAAAAAAAAAAAAAAAAAAAAAAGCAGTACAAAGGTTCCACAGTGAAAATGAAGTCTTCTATCCCTCAGGGGCAGTGCCAAGGGGGCTGAGGTGGGCATATGGGTGGGAGGCGACATGGGGAAAGTTAGAGTTCCCATGATGTCCTTTACTCACATCCCCAAATTCCTCAGATTAGCCTGAGACTTGAGCAAAGTCTACTGGGCAAACCCTGCAACATGACCAGTCCCTAGACCTCCCCTCCTAACTACAGTCCCTTCAGTACAAGTTCTGGGCAGTGACAACGACCTGTTTCCTCTATGTTCTTGCAGAGATATCCGAGGACATATCAGCATACGTGTGTATAATTCTTATATCTGTATTTCCATCCCACAGGGACACACATGACCTTGCTCTGCATCTTATTTCCTTAACTTCGCCTCTCTGATATTGTTCCAGATAAAAACACACAGCCCTTCTTCATTCTTTTTGATGGCTACAGATGGATGTATTAAAATTTATGCAACGAATCCTCTATTGATAATATTTAGGTTATGTCTTCTGCATCATATGCTGCTCCAAACCAGGCTGCACTGACTATCAATCTGTACATGTCTTTGTGCACATTTCCAAGAATAAGTGCAGGATAATTTCCTAAAAAGTGAATTTGTGGGTCAAAGACTATGTACATTAAATATTTAATAGCTATTTGTCAAATTGTCTTCCAAAGTGGTCATAACAATTAACACCCTCAGGGCGGTGCCTGTGGCTCATCAAGTAGGGCGCCAGCCCCATATACCGAAGGTGGCAGGTTCAAACCCAGCCTCAGCTGAACTGCAAAACAGAAGAATAGCTGGGCATTGTGGCGGGTGCCTGTAGTCCCAGCTACTTGGGAGGCTGAGGCAAGAGAATCGCCTAAGCCCAGGAGTTGGAGGTTGCTGTGAGCTGTGTGACGCCAGGGCACTCTACCAAGGGCGATAAAGTGAGACTCTGTCTCTACCAAAAAAAAAAAAAAACAATTAACACCCTCACTTCTCCCTTTTTTTTTTTTTTTTTTTTGAGACAGTGTATCACTCTGTTGCCCAGGCTAGAGTGCTGTGGCATCAGCCCAGCTCACAGCTACTTCAAACTCAAAAACTAATTTTTTCTGTTTTAGTAGAGACAGGGTCTTGCTCCAGCTCAGGCTAGTCTCAAACTCCTGAGCTCAAGGGATCTTCCTGCCTTGGCCTGCCAGAGTGCTAGGATTATAGGCATGAGCCATTGTGCCCAGCCAATACTTCCACTGTTGAGAGTATCTCTTTTGCCATGCCCTGAAGAGGCAAGAAATTCATAGGCCCACTTTGGAAGGCATGGGGGAGAAGTGCTGGCCTATTATATACCCCTCATTGTTAATAAGACTGAGGAGTGGGGGGATGAAGAGAGGTTGGTTAATAGGTACAAACATGCAATTAAAAAGAAGGAATAAATTCTAACTGTCAATAGCAGAGTAGGGTGACTGTAGTTAACAACGATGTATTATACAGGGAGGCCATAAGGTTTATATGCCATTTCAAATTGCACACTATTTTAAATTGCACACGAACTTTATGGTCACCTGTATATTTCAGAATAGCTACAAGAGAGGTCTTGAAGTGTTCCTAACACAGAGAAATGATAAGTGCTCAGTGTTGAATATCCTAAACTTGATCATTACATGCTCTATGCATGTAACAAAATACAACACGTACCCTACAAGTATGTACAAATATTATGCATCAATTTCTTAATAAAGACCAAGGAGCAGAGTGGTTAAGATCAAGGAATTTGGGGATCCAGTGGTGTTATATTTGAACCCGGCCCTGTTCCTTACCCACAGTGTGACTTAAGCAAATGCCTTAACCTCCATGGGACTCAGTTTCCTAACATATAAAAGTAGAAATAAAAAATTATATCCACTTCAAGACTCATTATAAAGTGCCAACAGAGGTAATGTATATAAAGCTTTTAGCATAATGCTTGGTGTGCAGTAGGAACTTAATAAATGGGAATTAATTATTATAGTGAGCAGACTTCTGAACCTCTCTGTACATTAGCGGCCTTGAGATGGATTTGGTGCAGGCGGAAGCATTGGGGAAATACTGAGCTTGGGAGTGGGTAGGGGGTACAGGGTGGGTCTGAATGCACCAGCTGGAGCAGGCTGGGAAAGCGTGGGGAGGCAGCAGGAAGAGGCTGATTCTGGCCTCAGGAGCGGATGTAGCATAAAGAGAGAAGGATTGTGGAGGAAGTAAGAACAAAATGGGAGGCCAGGGCCGACCTCGGCATCAGATATAGCTCAGTTTTTGCCAAAGATGGGTGTACAAGACGATCTCATGTGATTCTTCTACACCAGTGATTTCCGTCCGGTGTGCTGCGGTACACTGGTGCCCTGTGAGAAGATCTTAAGTGTGCTGCAAAAAATTTTAAAGATCATTAATTAAATTATTTTCAAAAGAAGTTCAAAGCACAGCAAGTACATTCTATTTTTAATCTTTTTTTGATCAACATAATTTAAGCATACCATGGAAGTTTAACTATAGGTTCAAGTGTGCCATGAGATTTAAAAAAAAGGTTGAAAACACTGTTCTACACTGTTAATATTTTTATTTTATTGTGCATGGTGAAATATAGCCAACGCATTTAACGGGAGATTCCAAAATGTTTCTTGCTTACGAAAATGCTAAAGTAGACATTTGAATGTCTAAAAGGTGAGTTGATTAAAATTTTAAAATTAGGGAAATCGTACTACATAATGTGTGAGCCACAATTATCCCCCACATCATGATGACAATACGTGATGACTGAAGTTCTTTAAATACTGACATGCAGAGCCGATTCTGGAATTCAGCAGAAATTCTGTCATCGGACAGCCTAGTTTAAAACCCAGGTCTGACACTTAGGCAGCTAGGCAGGAAGGCTAACATTACCCGATCTCAGATTCCTAATCTATAAATTGGGGATAAATTCATTTTTATCTCACGGGGTTCTTTGAAGATTCAATAAAAGTCACATGTCCAATGTGCTCATTTCACTATCTGGAATGCAGCAAACACCTAATTAATGCGATCATTGCAATTATTACAGTGGGTATGGGCTAAAGCATCTTGACTTTATCCTGCAAGCAATCAAAGAGAATTTGTTTTTACAGAACTCGTTTTGTTGTGAAAATAATATTTTCAAGAACATTAACAAAGACTAGTCTTTAACAAAAAGGAAAACCACCGATCATTCTCTCAAACTTCACTAATTGTCACTTTTGCATATTCTCCTCCAGGCTTTGTCAACATACTTACTTTGCACGGTCACAGTCACAGTGTCCATGCAAATTTTTTTATCCGGCCTTTTCGCAACAAAGATGGCATTATAAACTGTTTCCATCTTTCTGCATATTCTTTATAATTATTACTTTTGTGGTTGCATAAGACTGCATTGAATAGATTAACCACGATTTTCTTAACCATCTCATTGCCTAGAGAAATGAAGGCAGATGAGGCCAGGGGCATGCCTGGAGCTTCTTTGATCCATTGAATTACATTCTTAAAATCAAGTGAGATTAGTGGGTCAAAAGGTAATAATATTTTTAGAGCACTTGTCACATTTTACTAGATTGTTTTCTAGAGTTTTGCACACTGCTTCCAGAGACGTGGGAGCACAGACGTCATCAGACCTTGTTAGCACTGGGTGATGGTGCTTGTAAACTTCTGCTCCTTTAATAAGCATAAAATGCTATCTTCATACGGCTGTCATTTCCATCTCTTTGATCATTAACAGGTTGAACTATTTTCCAAGTATTTGTTTACTCTCTGCTTTATCCTCTTGGGTGAAGTAGTCATCCACTGCCTTCACCTGTTTATCTGTTGACGTCTTGAGGCTTGTCTTGTAAGTTTCAGGGAGTGCTCAGAGTTGGTAAATTTTTTTGTTTGTTTTTTGTTTTTGTTGGTTTGTTTGTTTTTGAGACAGAGTTTCACTATGTCACCATCTGTAGAGTGCTGTCGCATCACAGCTCACAGCAACCTCAAACTCTTGAGTTTAAGCAATTCTCTTGCCTCAGGCTCCCACGTCGCTGGGACTACAGGTACCCACCACAACACCCAGCAATTATTTTTTTTATTTTTGTCATTGTTGTTTAGCTGGCCTGGGCTGGGTTTGAGCCCACCAGCCCCAGTGCATGTGGCCAGCACCCTAACCACTGAGCTATGGTAGCCGAGCCCAAAGTTGGAAGATATCAATCACCAACCGAATTTGGCCACTGCCGCTTCTGAGGAAGAAGATGAATGAGCAAAACTACATCCTCAGAAGATTGATTTTTAGATTATTTCAGGAAAAATGGGTGAGAAGTGGAGACATCTATCAGTGGGCTACTGTGTTCTATCCTGTAGCAGGTGCATTAAAGAGGGCAGTGGCCCCAGGGCCCTCAATCAGTAGCAGAATGCTCTATGTCCCTCTTTCTAGAGCTTATGGCTCTTGCCTTTGCCCACCATCTACAATACCTCATACATGTATCCATTCACCCTTGTGAATCCACTAGCTTCAATCCACAGAATTGGAAAGGAAAGGCATTGTTCTGCCTTTACTATATAAATGGGGAAGGTGTTGCTCCTAGGAGGTCACATAGTGAAGTGAAGCCATCCTCAACTCATGCCTTTAAGGAGATGAGGCAGGGTTGGAGAGTTGGTTCAAAAGGGAAGGGGGAACCGTCAGAGTCTTCTGCCCCATTATATTGGTTCTTGGACTAAGAGAGTCTAAGGCAATTTATTCAACTGCCACACTGGGCAAGATATCCTAATACTCTCTCACCCCCACCTTCCACCCTAGAATTTACCCCTCTGCTAAATGTGAACGTGACACACAGCACCTTGCCTCACGATTATTTGACTAGTATCTCCCCCAGGAAACTTTGTTTCTGATAGATCAGCACCTTTTACGGACTGCCTTTTCTGGGCCAGGGTTCTGCCAGGTGCACAATATAAACAAAGTCAAAGAAAACATGGACCCTACACTCAGCAAGTTTAGAGTCTACTGAGAAAGAGAGGCTCCAGCAAACAAAGGGACTCAGCTTTTTAACAAATAGACCCCCCCAAGGAGCCCAAATTCTGACTTTTGGTCAAGACTGGTAAGGAGCTTCATGAAAGAAGGAAAGATTCACACAGAATTGAATTCAGAGCCTGGCTCCACAGCTTCTTAAATGACCTCTAGGGGAGGCTGCCCCTACCACGTGCAAGGTCAGGGCAGAAGTGTAAATGAAAGTACTGGGACTATAGGCTTGGTGGTTTCTCCTCACCCCACTAGTTCAAGCCAGGCAATCTCCGGCCCACAATGCAGACCTACCCTTCCATCACAGGCATCAGTTTTGCATCCCACAAAGGAACCTGACCCCAGAAAGCCAGGCTCAAATTAGAATGATCCACATGGTGAGGGTGAGGGAAGGGGAGAGCAGAGAGAGAAAGAATGAGGGAGGGGTGGGGAAAGGAAGAGCAGAGAGAGGGAAGGAGCGAGGGGGGTGGGGTCTTGTTCTGTACCACACCTTTTGAGGACAAAACACGATTGTAAGAGGGACTTTACCCAACAAATGCAATCAGTGTAACATGGTTTCTTGTACCCTCAATGAATCCCCAATAATAATAATAATAAAAAAAAACTCCATTGCTTTGTCTTGAATCAATATTTTAACCAAAATTTTGTATCCTCACACATTTGTAACTTGGAAAAGTTGGCTCACTTATTTATGCATATCTTCCAAATATAGACATATTTTTCTAAAGAATTATTAAAAATAGTATAGCCTTTAAGATTTAAAAAAGATGAAGTTTATGGTCGAAGATAAAAAATTATGATTTTTTTCTGTAAATTATAATTTTTATCATTTGCTACAAACTGTCATTTTCTGTCAATTGTGATCTGTCATTTCATTTATATTTGAAAAACAAATTGCAACTATTCAAGTTGGAATAGTCATATTTTATTAGTAAGACTTTTAAATAACTATAGAATACCATGAAAAATTCCATTAGTTTAGACTTCAAATGATCACACTAGCTTTTTCTGGAACCAGCCATCACTTACAGGTATGTAGCAAGAGTGCTTTAAATTTACTTCCTAATCCCATCCTAAAATATACATTCTTAGGATATATATTTTATACATTAATCAATATTTATGACTGCTTCATAAAGGACATTTTTAAGTGAAATTGACATTTTCTTAAACTGTGTGTACATGGTGGTGAAAAACTAAAACTGCTGTTAGCACGATTTGGTTCCATTGCCTTCCTTCATGCTAAAATGCTAGTTTGAACCACCTTTGCTTTTGTATCATCAGTGCAGATATCTGCATAACAAAAAATACATACTTTTAAAAAACTTGGTATTATTATAAACTTTTTATTTATTTATTTATTTTTTGCTGTGTTTGGCCAGGGGTGGGTTTGAACCCACCACCTCTGGGATATAGGGCCAATGCTTTGTGCCCTACTCCTTTGAGCCACAGGCACCGACCGCCCTATTATAGATGTGTTTTTGACCTTCTAGACTCTAAAATGTTGTCAAGGATTCTAGAAATTAGCAGAGCACACTTTGAGAATATTTGAGGTGGCAACTGTGGCAAGAAGCTTCCAAAATGAAGGGAGAAGGAAACTGAGAAGAAGGGGCAGCGAGATTGAAGAAGAATGAAGAGAGGTCATGAGAGGAATGTGTATTAAAGGGGAAAGAGAATCCATAAAGGAGACAAGATGGAGGTGGAGCAGTGGCCATGGGATTTCGTCCCAAGATGGCCTTTTGTGATTTTGATAAGTTCAAGCTGGTGGTGGTCCTCTGGATCCCTCCAATCTCTGTGTTCTATTTAATCCCTTGCCGCTTTTAATTTCATCTTTTTCCCCAGTTGGTCACCACCAGTTCCATAGGCCTTAAAGGACCCTGCCTCCAGGGCGGGATCCCAGCAATCAGTGAGATTATGAAATGTGCATTGATTGAAAGTTAAAGTTTAAAACCTTTATCATCTTCAAAATAAAATTGTGTTTATTATCTACAAAATACAAAAAGTTTTAATAAACTCACCTAAGTTGAGAATGTAAATAAACATGTTCTTCCTTGTGCAGGAAAGATTATAAAACATGCTAAAACATAACAAGGACCTTCAAGATGCTCTTGTGTCTATTTTGTAAAACAATTTCTCAAAGACATTGTTCTTCTATTTCTCCTGCCTCTTCACTTTTCTTTGCACATCATAGACAAAGAAACGTAAACTGCTCAGCAAATGTAGGAGTATCTGGAAGTCAGAACTCTTAACCAAAATGATTTTGCTTCGATGCCTTATGAACTTTTAACTTCCTTGAGATACCTGAAGCAAAATCATGAGATACTGTCCTTCAGTCAGAATTCTAGGTTAGGAAGTGCCCAAGGCAGAGAGGAGTTAGAGTGAATAGCGGAGTTTTTCGGGCCTGTGATTCAGCGTGTGTTCCTGGCTGTTTCTTTGTTGTCAGCTACAAGAAAGGGGATGGATCTGCTCTGCATCCATGCTGATGCTCTCCAGAGATGCCGACAGAGGTGAGGATATAAACAGTCCGAGGTGAGCACTTTAAAGCAGCTCTCATGTTGACGTAACTGTTTTATGGTTTCAGCAGAGAAACTATCTATATCCAGTTAATAATCTCATTTTATCTTGACTTTCCTGCATTGTCGAACTAAACATAAAGAGCCTTTTGAAACAAAGCTAAGCATAAGGTTTCGACTGCATCTTTTATGTGAATAGAGCTCACTCTGGTAGGCTGGGAATTCATTAGGTAAATTGGCACGACAATTTGCTGTGTTTCCATTGAAGAAGAAAACACTAAAATGAAAATATGGTGAAATATTGATGTCCTTTTTGTTTGTTTGTTTGTTTGAAAGTTTTTCAAGTAAAGCTATAAAGCAGCATAAATTAAAGGTGATTTTTTAAAAAAATATTGAATCCATTGCTTTTGGAGTGGGCTTTCAGGAAATTATAATTGCCTGAAATTAAAAATTTTAAGTAAAACAAGATTTATTATTCTTAGAAGAATACAAATCCTTAAAACTATATGGGAAAGGTTTTTGCCACACTTTCAGAAATGACTTCTACCTTTTAAATACAACTATCTTTGCTAAGATCACAGACCACTGTAGGAAAAAAAGTAATAGTAATACCACCACCACCATCAACAGGAAAAACAATCACATTGACAATCAGAAAGCAGAAGTGACATAACATATTATCTCTGGCCTGATCTGGGTGAACATGAGGAATCCCTCCTGTCCCAACTTCCTTCTTGTTCCCTGATCTCACTTCTGTCTTTGTGTTCTGTGACTACATCTGATTGATCAAACTTAAACAGTATCCAGAAAGCTACAAGCAAAGGCATCTGAGTACAGCGTTCAGATTTCTAACCACTCCAAGACATAGAAGCACATTAGAAGAAAATTCAAATGTCTCATGAGAATCAACACTCATTACATATTATCAATAACACCTTGAAAGACTCTTGTATAAATAACATTTATTGTAAGTTAAAATTAAGTATACGAACGTATATGTACATGAGACCCTGGTTTCTGTTCCTTTACATTATGTGATTCATGATATTCTCCTGTAGAGAACAGAAAAAATTTATATTGAATTTTTAACTCTCTGGGACAGTAGAGTTAAATTGCTTTAATTTCCTTAATGATTTTATTTTTGAGGGAATGCAATTGCCTTTACTCTTTACATACCATATAGAAATAGGAAAAATAATGTCATGAAATTTTTGTTTTCTTTCAATCGCCTTGACTTATATGGATGGTGATAGAAATTTTCATGGAAATGGTAACTGGGGCCTAAAACTTTCATTAAACAAGACACATTTCATTTGTAAGTAAAATAAATACTTATGCTGGCTTGGCACCCATAGCTCAGTGGTTACCGCACCGGCCACATGCACGAAGGCTGGCAGGTTCGAATTCCGTAGTAGCCTGCCAAACAACAATGACAACTGCAACCAAAAAATAGCTGGGCATTGTAGCGGGTGCCTGTAGTCCCAGCTATTGGGAGGCTTACGCCCCAAATTGCTTATGCCCAGGGGTTTGAGGTTTTGAACTATGATGTCATAGCACTCTTCAGAGGGTGACATAGTGAGACTTGGTCTCACAATAAATAAATAAATAAATATTAATGTTATTATACCTTAATATTCCCTTTTCAAATCTATGCTGGTTAGACTACCCTCAGGTACAATGATGTACTAGAATGGCTCATCAGATTCAGAAAAGCTATCATATCCAGCTATGAATTATAGCAGAGCTTAACATCATGAAAGGGGGAAGGAGCATGGGTGAAGTGCAGAAGAAACCAAAAACAAGCTCTCAGGGGTCCCCAACCAAAATAGTCATGCAGAAATGCACGTGATTCTCCCGGCATTAACAGGTGATAACACATGTGGACTGATGCCAGCCATCAATTTATTTATTGAGGGTCAGAACCCAATTCAGGGTCAGCAAGTGGTACCCAGGTCACTGACTGAACCCTCTTAGACTCTGGCCACTATGCCCTGTCTAGCAAAAGAACACTTGTTAAGAAAAGACATTGTTAAGAAAAACTTAGCAGGCAATGCCTCTGGCTCAAAAGAGTAGGGCGCTGGCCCCATATGCTGGAGGTGGCAGGTTCAAATCCAGCCCTGGCCAAAAACTCCAAAAAAAAAAAGAAAAAACTTATCTGGTTAAACTGTTAGTGCATGGTTCAAGTCCTCAGGCACACAAAAAAAATACCCTTTTCAAACAGAATATCCCAGAAGCTCAGAGGTTATTAGCCAGTACACAGCCAAAGGTCAATTCTAAAGACTGACCTTTCCCTGGAACATGTAGAGTCTGAGTGACCCCAATCAGGCTAACTTGACTTTTTCCTGTCCACCATCCTGAGTAATGTGTCTTTTGTCCCCCAAGAAATTTGATGAAAATTTTAAAAAGCTTAAAGATTTTGAAAGCCATGGAATTCACTAATACCGTTTTCACTCTTATAGAAATAGTCCTAGATAAAATTAAATATCTCATTCTAGAATTTCATTTGTTTCACTCACATTCTTACATGATTTCATAATTTCTGGGGGAGGGTGACTTAATGGCTTTTTTCCTGTAAGAGCATTTCTTCGGTTTGCATTTCCTCCAAACCATCCATAGCTCGTGATCAAATAGGAACAGTGACGTAAGAGATGCCTGCGATACCACAACTGCCTGCTAGGAGCCTGCTGAGATCTCAGATTACAACAAGCTGTAAGTATTTATCTCGCAGACTGTTAACACAGGAACCAGAGGGGCTGAATGTGAATAATTTAGATGTGGGAAGAGTTCTTGAATTTTCAAGCACCAAAGTCATACATTTGAGTGAAGAGACAGTGTTCTTATCTGCTGGCAAAGCAAAGAATTTGATATTACTATTGCCTTACCCTGAAGTAGTTTATTAGTACTAAAAAGTCTGTGCTTAAGGAAATGAAAAACAGAATTGACCATCCAAAGTAAGCTAGGAATATAGAAAAAAATTTTTTATAATAATTTTATTAAATCATAATTGTGTACATTGGTGCAATCATAGGGCAGAATGTGCTTCATATACAATCAGAAACATTTTGATCGTACTGTGAGAGATAGCCTTCATGGCATTTTCTTAATCACTATATAAAGACA
>CAUYRH010055060.1:0-12643 GCA_963574655.1 Perodicticus potto | reverse complement strand
GGACATAAACCTGGACTGGTTCAGCCGCTCAGTGTCACCTCAGTGTCAAGGGCTGTGGACCTTTATTGGAAGCAGCTGGGTTAGAGCTGCTAATGTCACATTAGAGGTGACCAACGTCAGGGTCACTACAGCCAGCCCCTGGGAAACTTGGCCTTTTCTCATTTGTCCCCACTCCTCACACTGGTAAATCTTAATTCTGAATTATTATTATTATTTTTTTTTTTTGAGACAGAGCCTCAAGCTGTCACCCTGGAGAGAGTGCTGTGGCATCACAGCTCATAGCAACCTCCAATTCCTAGACTCAAGCGAGTCTCCTGCCTCTGCCTCCCAAGTAGCTGGGACTACAGACGCCCGCCACAACGCCCGGCCATTTTTTGGTTGCAGCCACCATTGTTGTTTGGCGGGCCCGGGCTGGATTCAAAACCACGTGGTGTACGTGGCTGGCGTCTTAGCCTCTTGAGACATGGGCGCCGAGCCCTTGATTCTGAAGATGTTTTCAGAACCATGTAAAAATGCAATCAGGGAACTATCAAATTGGATGTTACCCGGTCTGCGTGAAATCCTCATGGAGTCCCAGACAGTTAATCACTTAAGTGATCCTTTGTTTCTCTTCCCTCCGACCTACAGCCAAATGTCACTCCCTTTCTTTACTAAAGGCGAACTAAATTCCTTCTGTTTAACTTACTTTTATTTTAATAAAGTACTCAGTTATTCAAGTCATAAACCTACTGGTATGTGCTAGCCACTTATTTCCACTAAAAAGGGAGGGGAGAATTGGTCCCACAAAACAGCCAGCCACTGGTGTTGCTTATACATTTTGTTCTTACGAGATCCTGCATTTATGCGTTTTTCATCCACATACCATCACAATACACAACCAGGGCTGAAAACGGGACCTAAACTCTTGACCACAGTGATAACTTGATAACTTGAATAGTATCCAATTCATATTCCTCACAGTTGCCTAATCTCGTTTAGGTTAACAAGAGATATCTGTGTAAATACACCATATATATATATATATAACATATGCTGTAGTTACATCAGTATAACATTGCACACTGATATTCCTCATCAGATCTTTAAAAAAGGAAAGTATTGTAAAAATGATTTCCAATAGTTTTACTAATGGTTACTATACTATTCAATACTTGTAGCTGAAAACACCTGCCATTGCGAGGGAAATTGGACAGGATTAATTCATTTGCATAAAACCACCAAACAAAGTTAAAAGTATGCAGCCTGTAATCTAGATCAATGAAAGCTCAACATTAAAGCTACTGAGTAAAAATTCCTTTGTAGTAAGATGACTCTTAATTTTTGGAGGCTTTGTAGTCATTCTTGTGATCATTCAAGGTCAAATGGAAAAGATAAAGCGAAAACAAAGCTTGTCCACATTTGCAATATAATAACCAATTTCCTTTCAGTCTTTTCTCTGCCTCAATCCACTGAAAGCAACCTTTTCCCAACCTATTTCTGTGTAACTATGTTCACTCTTACCTGCCTACCATTAGATTTATTGTAGCTTCAAACTATTTATTTCAGCATTTGGACTCAAAACAGCATACATTCTACCCACAGGTAAAGTTACTTAGTGGTATAATCCAAGGAACACTAGAATAACTTCCCCCTTCTCACTCATAACCTGAAATTCCACTACCAAAAAAAGTGCATTTCTTTAAGATATTGTCCTGTATTAAAATACAATTATTCACTTTATGTTGTGTATCGGAACCACCTGGAGGGCTATAATCTATCAAAAGACAAATTGTTGGACCCCACACCAGAGTTTCTGATTCTTCTAGGGTAGAACCCCACACTGCATTTCTAGCGAGTTCCCAGCGGACACTGACGCTGTTTGTCTGGGGATTGCACTTTAAGACCTTAGTCCTGCAGTGCCGGTGAAATACCGCAGCTGACTCAGAGCAGCTTCTCTGCGCAAGGAACCCACCGAAGTGGGCAAGGTTGTGAGCCTGGGGACTCCAGCATACGCAGGGCTAGACTCAGGGCCCAAAGCAGCAAAATATCATGGACATGAAAGAGAACATGAAACATTGTCATGAAAAGAAAAAAAAGCACTGACCACAGAACAGGAGAAAATACTTCGGAGAAAAACATTGCCATTTACAATTTTCAACTGGGATGCTTGATACAACAGCTTACCAAAAGGAAAATAGCTTCCCTGGAAATAAACTTGAGAATCTAACACTGTTCGGGGCCCAAACATAACTGCTTTTGTGCTTTGCACGAAGAAGTCATTTTCAGTTCAAACAAGGGAGAGTAAACTGTGTCCCCGTCAATGTCTGAATAATCAAAAAGCAGAAGACTCCTCTTCAGACCATGGCCAGCGAATGTTCACATTTTGACATTTTTAGTCCTCCTTTCTCTCTTTTTTCTTTTCTATTCTTCTGTTTTTCTTTTTGGTCAATTCCAACTTCTCCCTGGTTGCTGGATAAGACTCTGTGAATCTTCCACCCTCTAAAAATCTACACAGTTATTTATAGGGAAAAATATTTTATGTTTTCAGATTTTTTTTATATTTATTCTCAAAGTCCCTCAGAAGTCAAGAAAGAGCTTCCTTCTTTCTCCCTTCCATCCCCTCCGTATCTCTCCCTCCCTCCCTTCCCACCTTCCTTCCTTCCTCACCTCATTTAAAAGGGAAGAAACGCCTGAATGGAGTTATAAAGACTACATAAATGTTAACATTTGGCAAAGTGATGCTTTTAACACTTTTCCCACCCTACCCCCCTCACACACAATACAATGTAATATTCACAAGATTATTGTGGGATTTACTTTAAAACATTAATTCATGGTGATGTAATCCACAAATAAAATGCACATTTCAAGCCGTAGAATGCGTCAGTCCTGTTGCTAAGACTCTAATGTGATGACATACCTAATACCCAAATTTCATGTAATTTGTAAATATAATTACTCCCACTCATGATAAGAGCTTATTCAGTAGCAAAAAAAAGACAATACTTTCTTCTAGGACCAGAAGAAAAAAAGGTAGATTTAGTATTTTGGATTTCATCATTTATCATTCAAATGTCAGGAAAAAAGGAGCTTGGGTGTAAGTTTCTTTGAAAGTATCATTCCATCAGAAAGAATTTATTAATTACGCAGGTATTTCTCCCACCCTATCCGACCCAACAATCTAAGCCCTCAGGACAAAGGAGGAAGCCTTTACCACGCCGGCTGTATCGATGGCAGAGCATGGAACACGGTCACGAGAGTCTTCCATCTAACAGTGCAATAGTAGCAACACAAAGATTTAATTTCACAGCTTAACCAATCATCTTTCTTAATTTATTAAAATACTATACAAGGATGCTTTACAGTTCACTGTCTATGAGGCAATTTTCTAAGAAGAAAAAATTCAGCAAGTTTTTATGGCTATGGATGATGAGTCATCCTACCTCTGCGGTGTCAGTGTTAACCCATCACCGTGTTTCTTTGTCTGTTTACAAAATGTATGGTTCGTTTTTCTTCCACGTTTCAGCTTTGCTGGAAATGCCGGGTAACAGCGGAGAACGAGGTCACAACTCACCAACGTATTAGGCTGCTCTTTGCAGCAACTGTAACTGTTGCTGTCGGTCTCGTTTTTATGGTGCTGATAAGGGAGGATAACCTGTGTAAAGGAGTTAGTTAAATGATCCAAAACGTCATTGCTCAACATTGGAGATGCATTAATTTGTAGTCCTATAATTGGAAAACAGGATATGTGGTCATCAGGGGCCCGCTGGCCAGCTGGTCAACCAAATAGTATCCCATCACAACAGCAAAAGGAAATGTCATGCAGCTCTTCCCTAAGTGCATCATGGAGTTTATTTTGCAAATGCTTTCCTTTTTCTTTTTTATTGGTTCATTTGCAGCTTTTATTTGCTTTTGCTTCTGGCTAGAACATGCTTTGTAATGACTGTGTCCTTCCTGAAAATGGTCTCTACTCCTTTCCAAAGGACAGTTTCTCTGCCTAGCAATATGAAGCAATGTTTGTGGACTCTCTGAAAAGCAGCACAGTTAGGCTCGGCGCCTGTGGCCCAACGGGCTAAGGCGCCAGCCATGTACACCTAAGCTGGCGGGTTCGAATCCAGCTGGGCTCACCAAAGAACAATGACGGCTGCAACCAAAAAATGGCCGGGCGTTGTGGCAGGCGCCTGTAGTCCCAGCTACTTGGGAGGCAGAGGCAGGAGATTCGCTTGAGCCCAGGAATTGGAGGTTGCTGTGAGCTATGATGCCACAGCACTCTACCCAGGGTGACAGCTTGAGGCTCTGTCTCAAAAAAAAAAAAAAAGAGCAGCACAGTTAGTGCCATTAACAACAGTGAAATGCAAGAAGGTTCGAGTTCTATGCATTTTCTTCTCATGATGTTATTTGACATCCTGTGATCACACTGTTTCAAATAGTTATGCAAAACACACAATATACAAAAATATAAAAATTGAGATAAATAAATACAGAAAACAAAATGTGTTGGAGAATGAGGATCTACCTTTAGGGATTAAGGTAGAGAAAATTGGGAGTAAAATTACAAAAAAAATGTTATGGGACATGATTTAAGAGAGGTATTGCCAGGTGAGACATTATTCTGCATTTAGTGGTCATACCAACCACAAAACCACCATAGGAAACACATTTGATAGAAGGAAGATTCATTAGAGATTCTCTAATAAAAGAAGTGAAAGAATATACATACACATATAACTACATGAGACTTTAGAAAGAAATGAACATAGAATATTATGCAGAAAGCCACAAGATTAAAGGATAAATTTGATTATCCTTAAAAATGAGAGAAACTTTGTATCAAAAAGCCTGGAATAAAATAAGTATTTACTGTGGGAGAAGAAAAACTAACTTCCAGTAAGATAGTGTATTCAGCTAAAGAAAGGGGAGAGCAAAACATTTTAGTCATATTGTGACACAATTGTGAGGAAAGGAGTTACCAACCGGAGCAAGATTAAAACAGAAAAAAAAAAAAAAAAGGAAGAAAAGTAGGTCAGAGAAAAGATGATAAGAAGCCTTCTGAAATATCAAGAGATTTCCAAAGTCAACACAACGAGGCCCTCCCAGTGATAATTCAGAAGCATTTTTTGTTGAAACCAGATTCTCCTGAGCCTGGCATTAGGGCCTTTCATTGCCAGCAGGAGTTTGTGATGGAGAAATCTAACTTGCTAAAGTCAATTCTAACCCCTGGTCTGTGACACAGTGAAGACTTCACATTCAAAAAATAGTCTCTGTGTTTCTAAAAATTCACAGGAGAAAACAAGCCTGTGCGATTCTTCTAATGATAATCTTTCTCAGAACGTACACCCACTTTAGAAATGTCATGAGTCTCCAGTAAGCTTTCCCAAAATGTATAGATCCAGCAACATCAACCACTTCGTGGTGGAATCCTTGATTCTGCCTCTTAACATCTGTGTTCAGCCATGACTGAGAAAATCAAGAATGAAAACCATCCTACAGCCTGTCCCTTATAGGGAATGCCTTGATCACTTGGCTTGTGTGATCAAAGGCCTTTCCAGACATGCAAGGTTGGGGGGAGACTCCCCTCACCTTCTAGACCCCTCTCTCTAGAATTCAGTACACCGGCCAGATTTGCCCAGCCCACACCCCGGCCTTGACTCACTGGGAGCACAGGAGTACTTTGACCCAGGCCCATAGAAAAGCAGAACATTTATGCAAAGATAAGAGATTTTCTTATTGACCCCATCCTAACTCAAGAGCCCTTTCGCATCCATTTTACGATGCTGCTTCCACAAAGGAGGCAGGAAGATGAAACCAACTGAAACCCAATCAAATACAGAAAAGAACTATGAAATTGTATTGTATAAAAATGTAGTATTTTACCATAGTTTTTTGTTTTTTTTTTCTTTTTTTTTTCCGAGACAGAGTCTCACTATGTCACCCTGGGTAGAGTGCTGTGGTGTCACAGTTCACAGCAACCTCAAACTCTTGGGCTTAAGCGATTCTCTTGCCTCAGCCTCCCAAGTAGCTGGGACTACAGGTGCCTGCCACAATGCCCGGCTATTTTCTTGTTGTTGTTGTTGTTGCAGTTATCATTGTTGTTTAGCTGGCCCAAACTGAGTTCGAACCCGCCAGCCTCGATGTATGTGGCCGGTGCCGTAACCACTGTGCTACGGGCGCCGAGCCTACCATAATTCTTTAATGATGCTGATGTAGAATTCTACTGGTACCTCTACTCTGCAATGTAAAGACTTAGACATTTTTATTCTTTTTTAAAAAATTATTTTACCCAATTTAATTAGTTCAGTTTTTTTTTTTTTTTTAATTTCTCTAGGTGTCCAACTCTATGATAGGCACTGGGGAAGGAGACGACATTACCCAGCAGACTGTGTTGAGAGGTCAGGTCGTGCCCTGGGGACCACGACGCAAACCTATGATGAGCACAGTGTGAAAGTTCCACACTGGAGAGCGAAGGTAGCTGTGGGGATATTTGGAGGGCACAGAGTGAAGGGTTGGGGTGTGTTTGCTGAGTACTTAAGCTAAACACTGAAGAACAGGGGTGATATTACTAGGAAGGAAAATGAAAGGGTTTCCAGGCAGAGGGAGATGCATAAGCCAAATCACCAAGGTGAGAAAGAGTAGGGTTCCTTGAAGGAATTGGGAGTAGAATTTGATGGCATGGGGGGGACGGGGCATGATGGAGAGTAGGCTGGAGAGAGACAGGGCTGGGAGCTAAAGGACCCTGTATGCCGGGCCCAGGAGTTCTTTGATCGCAAAGGAGCCAGCTAGGAATTTTTAGCAAAGAAGTCATATAGTCACTTTTGACTTTGGGAAAAAGAAATACCAGATCTGTAAGAAGGAATAGATTTAAGTAGGGCAAATCTAAAGCAAAGAAACCAGTGAGGATACGAGAGGCAGTTATTTACCCAGAAGTTCAAAATGGAGTGGCATTGCCAAGTGAGAAGTAATTTAGAGATAAAACATGGAGGGGCAGGACAGCAGGATGATTCAAGATAGAAAGGAAAGACAGCAAGACCTGGGAACCAGGGAGTCTTGGGTTAGAGGTAAGGGGAAGGGTCTAGAATTCACTTCCAAGTTTCTGGCTTTGGCACCTGAGAGGGAATGGGCAAGGGGATCCTTTGGATTTGAGGTGCCTACAAGGTGCCCCCGGGAGAATGCCAGGGGACATGTTAGAAATGCAGGTTCAGCACTCAGGGGAACTGGGTGGGGGGCCCACAGGACAGAAGGGAACTGTCCAAAATGGTGGACACCACGCCAGCAGCATGGGTAGGTGGCCCAGAAACAGTGTGTGACATCACAAGGTGACCAGAAACAGTGTGTGACCCCACAAGGTGACCAAGAAGAGGACTTCAGCAGCACTAACAAAATGAAGGGTTTTTTCCAGCTAATGAGCTTTGTTTGGAGTATTGCTCTTTAGGTAGCGACAATGTATGGCTGATATTAACGACATGCAACTAATTCCCTAAGATTCCCTCAGCATTTCATGAAGTGGAACTAGCACAAGATAGCAGCTTCCTCACAGCAAAGCCAAACTACCACAGGCCAAAATGGGACCTGCCTAGGACCACCAATTCGAACCCAACTACAGCAAAACCTCGGGAGACTGTGAGAGCAAATTTATTTCCATGACAAAATAAACAATTGTCTTTGCAAATGTTATCTCTTGAAAATTTGTCTTTTAAAATTTTCATTATTTATCTCTTTTGCCCTATAGATATTTGCACTAATGACAGACCAAACTGTCATCTTAGCACAAACCAAGGAAGTAGCTTGAATGCATTAGTAAGTTGTCACCACCAGGAATACATAGTGAAAAAAAAAAATGCTGTTTTCACTTAAGAAATGTCCTTGATAAAGCAATAAAAAGATTTTATTTTTTACATCTGCAACTCTGAGATATACAGAGTGGCCATAAAGTTTGTGTACAATTTTAAATTGCACTGGACTTTAAATTGCACGCAAACCTTATGGCTACCCCATATTTTGTACAATAAAATAGGAAGTTTTTGTTTCTTTGCGGGGAGAGGACAGAATCTTGCTCTGTTTCCCAGGATGAAAGTGCAGTGGTGCAAGCACAGCTCACTGCAGCCTCAAGCTCTGGGCTCAGCAATCCACCTGTCTCAGCATCCCAGGTACCCAGGACTATGGGCACATGCCACCATTCCCAGCTAACTTTTTAAATTTTTTGCACAGACAGAGTCTCACTATGTTGCCCAGGCTGGTCTCAAATCCCTGGCATCAAGTGATCTTCCCGCCGTGGCCTCACAAAGTACCAGGATAATAGGCACGAGCCCCACACAGGGACAAAGGAGTTCTTTATGCCAAAGGACAATTGGTGTCTTTAAAAAAGACACTTATGCAACTGTTTTGATTACAAGCTGAACTAACCACTCTTTCCATGGACTGTCATTTTTATTTAAAAGAACAACAGTCTGATGAGTCAGACTTAGGTATTTGGCAAACACTTTTTCAAAAAGTGAACAGTGAGCCCATCACTTCAAAATAAGCAACAAATAATATTTGTTGCCAATGACAGAAATCAAGGTTCAAGGGAAAATTGGAATTGGGCAAATTTATATCCTCAACATTAAGCTTAACAACTTCCTGATGCATAAGACTTTTCCAGTGATGTCAATGGCGACATTAACAAATGTGATTTTTTTTTTTAGTATTGTATAATACCATGTGCCAATCTTTGGGATATTTCCATAATCAATAAACTATTTTGATAAGCTTAAAAATTAAAAAACTAAAATATTTTCCCAATGACCAATGAGCAGTGCTACACAATTAAAGCTTGTAAAGGGTTAATTCGAAGTATAAGATGGATCAATTAGACAGAACATGGTGGCTCACACCTGTAATCCTAGCACTCTAGGAAGCCACGGCAGGAGAATTGCTTGAGCTCAGGAATTTAAGAACGGCCTGAGCAAGAGCAAGACCCTGTCTCTTCTAAAAATAGAAAAATTAGACAAATTAGCCTGGCATGGTTGTACATACCTATAGTCCCAGCTACTCAGGAAGCTGAGGCAGAAGTGTCACTTGAACCCAGGAGTTTGAGGTTGCTGTGAGCTAGACTGATGTCATGGTACTCTTGCCTGGGCAACAGACTGACATTGTCTCAAAAAAAAAAACAAGAATCAACTGGTTTTAGTGTAATGGAATACAAAAAAATTCATTGATATTTTGATTGTAACAAACTTTATGTTAACATGTAATAGTGTATTTTTGTTGTTTTAAATCACTTTAAACATCTCAGTTTTTTGAATACGATAAATAGGTACAAATAATTTATATAAACAAAAGCTGTTGACTCAGCGCCTGTGGCTCAAGCAGCTAAGGCGCCAGCCACATACACCTGAGCTGGCGGATTCGAATCCAGCCCAGAGCCCCGCAAAAAACAATTATGGCTGCAACCAAAAAATAGCTGGGCGTTGTGGTGGGCGCCTGTAGTCCCAGCTACTTGGGAGGTGGAGGCAGGAGACTCGCTTGAGCCCAAGAGTTGAAGGTTGCTGTGAGCTGTGATGCTACTGCACTCTACCCCAGGCAACAGCTTGAGGCTCTTTCTCAAAAAAAAGCTGTTTGGGGACCATAATTATTTTTAACAGTTTAAAGAATCCTGAAGCCAAAAAGTTTGAGATTAATTCTCCTAGGAAAAAACAAACCAGGTTTGTTTGTTTGTTTATTTGTTTGTTTGTTTTTGAAGACAGAGTCTTACTTTTCATCCTTGGTAGAATGTCCTGTTGTCATAGCTCACAGCAACCTCAAACTCTTGAGCTCAAGAGATGCTCTTGTCTCAGTTTTTATTTTTAATAGAGACGGCGTCTCACACTTGCTCAGGCTGGTCTCAAACCCCTGAGCTCAAGGAATCCACCTGCCTTGGCCTCCCACGGTGCTGAGATTACAGGTGTGAGCCACCACACTGCCAGGCTGGCAAACCAGCTTTTAGAAAAAGGGATCTTCTCCCCGTTCCGTTTCCCTCCAGTGGTGCCTCCTCTGCTCTCTCCTATGTAAGCCCTGCCCAAGCAGCTTATGGAAAATTTCTGAACACTGACCATCTTTGCTTACTTTCCAGTTCACTGATCACTGAGAAGTCAGTGAAATTCTGCATCATCAGATTGGAAGTCTGAGCTTTGCAGAAGTCGGTCTGGTATGCAAAAATGAAACTTTCTTCTTACTCTAATGAATACATTTTATTTTCCACAATATTTTTTAAATCATCAAGCACTCTGGTTATTTTTCTATGACCCTCATCTATTGTTATTTTTGAATGCCTTATGTTTTATTAGCTAAGCTGTTCAAGCAGAAAAATGAATATTGGGAACTTTCCTAGTCAATAAAAATTCATTAGATCCTCTCTATGCACATGTTGAACTTTAATTATTGTGGTTTTGTCATGATGTATAAACACATTAAAATGAATAAATTAGTCTGGTCCCAATCAATGAAAGCAAACAGAAATTTATATAGATGAGCAAATAATATTCCTAGTGAAACATCCACTTGGCTGACTTGGCTTGCTGGTGCCCGTGTGTTAACTAAAGAGTAGAAGCTGCAGATGTGCACATGGGGTGTTCGCTTTATTTTCTGACTCTTCGGTCAATCCAAATTTAAGTTGAATTGATCTCCTCTGTATGATTATATTATGCCACATTGAAATAATTGAAATAATTTTGTTTTTGAGACACACTGCCAGTGTTTTTGGACTTCAAATAGCACTTTCCATTCAGATACACTTAAAATACATTCTGGGCTGGGTGCAGCGGCTCATACCTATAATCCCAGCACTCTGGGAGGTGGAGGTGGGTGGATTGCTTCAGGTCAGGAGTTCAAGACCAGCCTGAGCTAGAGGAAGAGCCCATCTCAACTAAAAATAGCTGAGCATTGTGGCGGGCACCACCACTCAGGATGGGGTGGCAAGTCCCAGCCACTCGGGAGACTGAGGCAGAAGGATTGCCTGAGCCCAAGAGTCCAAGGCTCCTGGGAGCTGTGATGACACCACGACACCCTACCCAGGGTGACGGTGAGACTCTGTCTCCAAGAATGAAATGAGATAAAATAAAATAAACTGTGGTAGATGCTGTGGATTGATGCATACACCATCTACTCCAACACACTTCTAACAGAAGTTATAAAGACAAAAGCTGTATGTCTTATGCTCTCTTGATCCCAGGATTCTGGGTTGACCAATGTCTCATCAGTCAGATACAATCATGTGGGACTTGTATTCAGAACGTAGCTGAGTGGGTGGGTGAGACAGGGGCACCATTTTTCTGGTGTGCTTCAGGCTGGATCTGCAGCCAAGACCTGGAGCAGGACTCCTGATTTCACAGGCGGCTTCTCGATCATGGCAGAAGCCACAGTGCAATTCTGTGGGGCCGCTGGATGTTCTCTATGGGAGCTCAGCTTAGGGGCTATTCCCTTAGCCCCCTGTCCCCAGTGATTCCTGAAATGCATCCCTTTCTGCTTCAGCTAGAGTTGATTCTGTCCTCTCAGTAGTGACCAAGACTTCCATTTAAGACATTAGCCATCGTACATGATACCATAGATAAGATTTCTTTCTTTACCCACATCGTTTAATGATCTAGTAACACAATAGTTTAATTTCCATCTAAACTGAGAAAATGCATTATCAGAAATTGATAAGTCAATATAGAAATGAGAGTTGTTTCTTAGCTTAGGGTTTTCTGTGTGACCTGTTTACCAGGAGATCAACTTAACAGACAGTCTCTGATTATAGCTACTTGATATCCCCAGAAAACAAAATATTTGGCATTTATGCCATGCTTTTATGATTTTAAAGGTGAATTCACATACATTGGTTCAGTTACAGGTCACGACAATCGAAAAACAGAAAGGAAAAGAATTATCGCATCATATTGAAAACGAAAGGACGAAACTTCAAAGAAGCTAAATAATTTGCTCAAGGAACACTAGATGAAAGGCAGAGGCAGGACCAGAACCTAGGCCATCTGTCTGCGAGTCCAATGCTCTTTCTCGAGTGCCCCTCTGAGACATGCATATGCTTAATAATTAGAAGTACCAATATATACTGTCGCAGGGACTGTAAGCTGCCACCCTATATCCATTCTGTGTTCTTCTTTAGAAACAGAACTCTGGTTTTGCTAGAGGTGACAATATACCTAGTTATGAGGTTACATTTCCTGTTCTCCCATAACCCCAAGTGGAGCCATGTGACTGAGCTCTGGTCAACTTCTGCAGAAGCATTAAGTGGAACCTACTAAGAAGTCTGCTAAAAAGAAGCCAACTTAGCTGGGAGAAGAACTCTTTTATCCTTCTTCATTTCCTCCTTCCTGCTACTTGGAATGCAGATGTGATGGCAGGAGCAAAACCAGCCAAACCGAACCATGAGGCAACTGAGAGACTAGAGTTCACTTTAAAGATAGGAGTCATAGAAAGAGGGAGCCTGGGCAGTAACATTACAGAAATATCAAGCTACTCCTGGATTTCTTACCTCCAGACTTTTTTTTTTTTAATTGTTGGGGATTCGTTGAGGGTACAAGAAACCAGGTTACACTGATTGCATTTGTTAGGTAAAGTCCCTCTTACAATCGTGTTTTGCCCCCAAAAGGTGTGGCACACACCAAGACCCCACCCCCCTCGCTCCTTTCCTCTCTCTGCTCTTAGAATT
>CAUYRH010055057.1:0-39687 GCA_963574655.1 Perodicticus potto | reverse complement strand
TATGCAGCCTTAAAGAAAGATGGAGACTTTACCTCTTTCATGTTTACATGGATGGAGCTGGAACATATTCTTCTTAGCAAAGTATCTCAAGAATGGAAGAAAAAGTATCCAATGTACTCAACCCTACTATGAAGCTAATTTAAAGGTTTCATATGAAGGCTATAACCCATCTATAGCACAAGAATATGGGAAGGGAGGGGAGGGGGGAGGTTAAGGTGGAGGGAGGGTAATTGGTGGGCCTACACCTATGGTGCATCTTAGAAGGGTACAGGAGAAGCTTACTAAATGCAGAATGCAAATGTCTTCATACAATAACTAAGAGAATGCCATAAAGGGTATGTTAAACAGTTTGATGAAAGCCTTTCAGATTGTATATGAAGCCAGCACATTGTACCCCTTGATTGCACTAATGTATGCAGCTATGATTTAATAAAAAAAAAAAAAATTCTCACAAGGGGCACAGAGCCTAAAAAAAAAAAAAGACCTTACTAAAATATGGTAAATGCTACACACACGTGCGTACACCCACAGAGGTTCATCATAAAATTGAAAACTCCAAACTAACCAAGATGCAGGCGGCACCTGTGGCTCAAGGAGTAGGGCGCCAGCCCCATATACCAGAGGTGGGGGGTTCAAACCCTACCCTGGCCAAAAACTGCAAAAAAAAAAAAAAGCAAATCAGAAATGGAAAGTATTTAAAAACAAACAAACGAACAAAAAAATAACCAAGATGCCTCTAAATAGGGGAAAAGTTAAGTAAATTCTGGTTAATTCACTTGATTCAACAGTTTGCACTTATTAAAAATGACAGCCATGAAAAAGCCAAAAAAAAATAAGAATGGTATAAAAAAGACAGCTAACATTGGTGCATGTCTTCACACTTAAAATATATTTATCTTTGTGCCCCATTAAAATAATAAAAATATATTAGCCTAGTGTTGTGGCAGGTGCCTATGGCCCCAGCTACTTGGGAGGCTAAGGCGGATCATCTGAGCCCAGGAGTTTGAGGTTGCTGTGAGCTATGACAGCACAGCACTTTATTCAGGGCGACAGAGTGAGATTCTGTCTCCAAAAATAAATTATGTACATATATATATATATATCAGAAGTGAATATTTGATCAAAATATTCTATTTAAATACCTGTCAACTAATTTTAAAGATCCATAAAGAAAATTTTTTCCAATGTTGGCAATTCTGTTCGGAGGCTACATGATATTTATTTTCAGAGGGTTACAGAGACAGTAACTAATCAGCTAACTAGTTTGGGAAGAGAAAATTCAGTGCAAAATGAATCCATCATTTTGCCAAGTTTCACAGTGCCTCTACTATAAATTGATGATTAGATAGCAATGGTCTATCCCCTCCTTTAAATTGCATATTTGATTTACATTTGATACAATGCTTATACTTGTTCTTTTTGAAATCATTTCCAAAGCTATAATGTTATAAGTGAATTCGAAGAATTTGCAAGGAAAATCCTTATTGAACTGGGCTCAACAGATTTTTGAATATTGGAGGTATATTTCCCAAACAAACAGCAGATCTAGTGAGGGTGATGATCTTAAGAATAAGTGCTATGCAAAAAAAAAACAACAACAACTAAGGCTGTGTTAAACAGTTTGATGAAAACATTTCAGATTGTATATGAAACCAGCACATTGTACCCCTTGATTGCACTAATGTATGCAGCTATGTTTTAAGAAAAACAAAAAAGAAAGAATAAGCGCTACGCAACAACAAAAAGCCTGTTTCAACATGTCTCTTTCAGGGAGTTGTCATTTAAGAAAGGAGACACTGTCTATATCCTCAGGAAAATTGATCAAAATTGGTACGAGGGAGAGCACCACGGTAGAGTGGGCATTTTCCCAATCTCCTATGTAGAGGTGAGTCTTTCCCCAATCCCTCTTCCCTCTTGGGTGGTGGTGGTTTCAAATGTCACCCTAAAGTTCAAGAATAAATGTCTTTTTGTTTTCTTTCACAGAAGCTCACACCTCCTGACAAAGCACAGCCTGCAAGACCACCTCCCCCAGCCCAGCCTGGCGAAATCGGAGAAGCCATCGCCAAATACAATTTCAATGCAGACACCAACGTGGAGCTGTCGCTGAGAAAGGTAACCCCGCCTGTGTCTTCATGGGTGCATTTAAGAAGATTGTAGGTTTTCAAAACTAAAAGACGTTATCTTCTTCCTTACACATTTTGTGTTTCCTGAATTTTCTGCACTGGCCCCTGTAGGAAGAGCCACCAGACGTGCACACGGCCCTCCGTGAGGGTGTGTCTGAAATGGGCTGCAAAACCAGCCTCTAGACGGGATAATGTTGAATTCACCCTCTTTCTTTTTAATCCACGTGTGCTAGGTTGTGATGAAGAGTGGACTAAGCACATCCGTATCTGTGGCCGGGTCTGACATCCACCCGGTGTGCATCGCAACAGGGCAACGCCAGCAGCCCTTTTGATTGGGTGGGGCCCAGGCCATACCACCCACTTAATATTCTAATAGAATTCTTGGGGTTTGCAATAATAGAACTTTCTACAATCACTATTCCTGCTACCTACGGTGACCAAACCAATACCACGGAATCCAGCTTAAAATTTTAAATGAGGCTGGACTCAATGGCTCATGCCTATGATCCCAGCACTCCGGGAGGCTGAGGCTGGTGGATTGCCTAAGCTCAGGAGTTCAAGACCAGCCTGAGCAAGAGCGAGACCCCATCTCTACAAAAAATAGAAAAACAAGTCAAGCATTGTGGCGGGCGCCTGTAGTCACAGCTACTCGGGAGGCTGAAGCTGGAGGATCACTTGAGCCCCAGAGTTTGAGGTTGCTGTGAGCAGTGACACCACAGAACTCTGCACAGGGTGACAGAGTGAGACTCTGTCTCATAAAAAAAAAAAAAGATAAAATAATAAAGTAAATAAAATAAGTTAAAGTGAAATGAAATGAAATGAAATTTTAACTTAGAACCACATATAGCCCAGAAAGAGGTTGTTAATATTACTGCCAAACAGCAAAAACTGCAGCTGCCCTTAGCAAGTGACACAAATTTGGGCAACCACACCTGGTAACTTGACAGGTGTGGTCACTTCCGGCAGCTCTTTCTCTAAGGCGATGGTTCTCAACCTTTCTAATGCTGCGGCCTTTAATACAGTTCTTGTGGGTCACGACCCACAGGTGAGAACCACTGCTATAAGGCCAAAGCGCTGAGTGTGTTAAGACAGGATGATAATGCTGTTACTGAGATGCTACCTGTTCTCCTAAGCTGCTCTGTGAAAAACTTACACAGATCATTTCACAGAGGACCAGTATGAGCAGGTATGAGCCCTTCTCATTAATCAAACATCCTTGGGGAAGACTCTGATGTTATGAGCAGATAATTTTAACTGCACATATGTTGATAATCTATATTTTTCTAGCAAATGCCAGGAACTTACTTGCATTCCCCTGATTAAACAAAATCTGGAGATATAAAATGTTCCCAATTGGAAAACCATTGTTTACTAGAAAACATTGACAGTTGCATTGTTTTTTGTTATCACGTCTCTGTGTCTGATGCCATTTTCTAACGTTCATTGCAGGGAGATAGAGTTATTCTCCTCAAAAGAGTTGATCAAAACTGGTATGAAGGTAAAATCCCAGGAGCCAACAGACAAGGCATCTTCCCGGTTTCCTACGTAGAGGTCGTTAGGAGGAACACGAAGGCTGCTGAGGACTACCCCGACCCTCCAATACACCACAGCTATTCCAGTGATAGAATTCACAGCTCAAGCTCAAACAAGGTAAGAAGATTTCCTATCAGATTCCTGTCATATGGGGAGCTGAGAGTAAGAGAATCAGTGTGTGATTTTAGGATATTAGAGAGATTAGATTAAAACATCATGTCTATTGCAAAGAAAGGGATTTGCATATCATCTTTTTACATCTGTGAGTAGATGTCAGTAGATACAATTTCATTTTTCTCAAACAGGTTCTGGCGTAAAACTTGACCAAACTGATCAATTGATTGGCCAATTTCATTTTCAAGTTAAAATATTGAAAGAGAAAGAGAAAACATTAGTAATATAAAACTCTATATGATGTACATCTGTATTTCTATGTATCTAAATGTTTTCTGAAGCTTGATTTTATATATATAAATTTTTTTCATATGATCATATATAAATAAATAGAATTATACATACATATGTGCCTATAAAATTATAATTTATATTTATACATCTATATAGACATATACAACATAACATACTATATGTATCCCAAAAATGATACCTCTTAGAACATGTGGTTATTAGGTTGACAACATTTTATAAAAGTCTGGGGCTTTTTTAATATGGAAGGAAAATTAGAGTAAAATTTTTTGATTTTGATTTTTTGATAAGTCAGTTTGTTTAATAGTTTGAATGAAAATATTACAGGTTATTAGGTTATTAGAAGATTTCAAATTTATTTCATTTGTTTTAGGATAGTTCTATTATTATATTTGAACTAGTAGCTAAAGATGATTACTTTCTCAGTATATAATTTGAAAGGGACTTTGCTTTCTGAATTAGTTAATTCAAAAAGGCTATTCTACTTTCTATACTCATAATGTGAATTGGTTTTTGGAGGTTTTTTTTTTTTTTTTTTTTGAGACAGACTCTCACTCAGTCATTCTGGGTAGAGTACCGTGGCATCAAAGCTCACAGCAACCTCCAACTCTTGGGCTTCAGCAATCCTCTTGCCTCAGCCTCCCAAGTAGCTGGGACCACAGGCGCCCAACACAGTGCCCAGCTCATTTTTGTATTTGTAGTAGAGACATGGTCTCACTCTTGCTCAGGCTGATCTTGAACTAGTGAGCTCCAGCAATCTACCCACCTCAGCTCCCCAAAGTGCTAGGATTATAGGCAGGAATTATCATGGCCAGCTGGTTTGTTTTTTTTTGGAGACAGAGTGTCCCTCTGTTGCCCTGGGTATAGTGCCATGGTGTCATAGCTCACAGCCACCTCAAATCTTGAACTCAAGCTATCCTCCTGCCTCAGCCTCCTGAGTAGCTGGGACAACAGGTGCCCACTCCACACCTGGCTAGTTTTTCTATTTTTAGTAGAGACTGGGTCTCAATTTTACTCAGGCTGATCTTGAACTCCTGAGCTCAGGCAATTCACCCACCTCAGCCTCCCAGAGTGCTAGGATTAGAGGCGTGAGCTAGGGCACCGAGCCCGAGAAGACCTTTAAAAGCTAAATAAATTTAACTGTGCCCCATTTCTACTACAGGGCACAGAAGTCACAAGCTAAGTAGGGAATGTGCTATGGGCTTGTAAAAAGGAAGGCCCAGAGTGCCGGCTCCATGAGTCACACTTTGTCCTAAACAATTAGCTCGAAAGCACATCTCCAGAATCTTTCTCAAGATTCTTTTTCTTTCCAAACCCAAGTCATCTCCCTTGAAAGCACTAAAGTGTAAGCTCATCCACCACTCTCTCCAGGCCTTTATACTTACAGCATGTAGTATTTTGTCTAGTCCAGCAAAAATAGACAAATGTATTAGAATGTTAGTCAGAGGCATTTCTAGAACTACTTGTAATGACTTGCATAAACACTTGGACTTACTCTATTATTTCATGTTTCCAAAATGCACTGATAATATTAAGACATATACAGACGTATATTTTTACTTCAGCGGATTAGACTTCATAAATTATACCTCCTCGCATTTACATAAATGTCAACCTTTCAAGAAAGAACAAGAGCCTTAGCAGACGTCTCCCCTTCCCTTCTCATCATACCTGCCCTTTCTCTGTAAACATTTACTTTGGATTTTTTTTTAAACTTTGAAGCAGTAGTTATGTAAGTTCAGTTTCGTTCCCATTATACCCATTATAGCATTCTGTTCTTGAAAAACATTTTCCAGAACTTATTCACGTAGAAAGCATTCATGTACAATGGCCTGAAATATTTCCGCACCAGGTAATGTAATCACCTCACAAACATGGCGTGAGAAGGTTGTGAAAGTTGAAAAGACTGGGCACGACTGAGGGAAGCAAGAGCTCTAAACAAGTTCAGGAAATAAAAAGGACGTCTCTCTTGGCTTTCATGCTACCTAACATTTCTTCAGAGTCATTTATATGACTAAATCAATACCTGGAAACCTGCAATGTCTTGTAAACATAGTTCCAAGGCAGACAATTCGATCAGGCCTCTTAAGGCGTCTGTCATCCTGCGACAGCTTTGTCTGGTTTAACGTTTAAGATCCCTTTCAAAACTAGTATTTTTATTTTTGAGGTAACTGTTCTAATGAACAGAAATTATTTCGAGCAATTAAATTTCAGCAAACTATCTTCAAACCTGTGTCTATGTTGTCACATGAAACCATTGTGAGTTTCCCTCCCACATCTTTCCTGCATTGCTCCATCGCTGGGTTTCGCTGTGTTCTTGTTATTTTCTTGGGTTCTTGTTCTTTTTAATGGTAATCCCTGCTCATTTCTAAGATGGCTTCCAGCGCTCCGGCCCCTCCTCTCACGCACAAAGTGTCGCCTGGCTCAGGAACGGCAGCTGTCCCAGGACCTGCCCAGGGCTGTCAGTCCCTGACACCCGCACACCCGCCTTTGGCCCCAACACCATCTCTTTTTCTGGACAACTTCTTGGATGAGTTGGAGAAGCTTGGCACTTTAACCTTACTGGGTGACCAAGCCAAACCCAATTCCCCAGAGGAGGTCGTCCTGGAGATTCGGGAGGAGCCCTCTGTCCTCTTCCCGTTGTCCCCAGCCTCTGTGCCTGCCCAGCCGCCTCCATCTCGGTTACCTGTTCCCTGCTTGGCACCAGCCCAGCCTTGTGCTGCAAAACCACTTCAGGACCCTGGCAGGACGACTCCAAGCAAATGTGCAGACTTGACAAAAACACAAAGGAGCTTTACAGACCCTGCAAAGGTGCCTGAGGTCCTAGGGGATAAGTTTGTGGCCTCCACGTGGACCAGTGTGGGTTCCCTGCCTGTAACCCTGCCCGCCATCGGAAAGGAGGATGAGGAGGTCTGTGAGGGAGTCGTGTGGCTGGAACCTCAAGAACCAGACACCTCGGGGTGTGGCCACGATGGTGCAGAGGTGACACCAAGCCTGCACATCGAAGAAGAAGAGGACGAGGAGAAACCTGACCGCTTGAAATATCCAGTAGCTGCCCCTACACATCCTAGAATCCCTAAGGACAGCAGTGCAGCCAAAACCAGTACTGAGGTATTTTAATGTTGCCTGAAGAACTAACCGGTCTCGCTCTGATTAGCTAGTCCAATTAATCACATTAATAAGCATCTACTTTGACCCTGCCTTAACAAGTTTTCTTACTGAAAAAGCCATCGTATAAACTAGCGGTGGAAAGGTACATGCAAACGCCTCTTAATGTTGTAAATATACAATATCATTCCGTTATCCCATTATTTTCTCATGAACTATTAAATTCATATTTAAATCTTTATAATTTACATATTCTTTCTAGTGTCTGAATATTAATAATGATAGCTAATAGACGAACTCTGTCAGAAGGCATTCTAAGAAGCCTTCCTTCTGAAATTTTCAAAGCCCTCTGAGCTGTGGGATGTTAATATCTCTGCTGTAGAAATGATGGAATTAGCGCACAGAATGAGAACACTGCACACCAGGCCTTTGATGTAATGGCATGTCAGAAAATAATAATAATAGGGCAGTGCCTGTGGCTCAAAGGAGTAGAGCACTGGCCCCATATGCTGGAAGTGGTGGGTTCAAACCCAGCCCCGGCCAAAAGCCGCCCCCCCAAAATAACAACAACAACAATAATAATAGCAATAAAAGAAAAGGAAAAAGAAAGCAAAAAAGAAAAATAGCACTGCAGTTCCCTTTTGACGTTTCTGAAGAGATCATTCTCTTCGGGTTGGTAACTATTAATACTTAAGAACAGGGTCCTGTATCCTCCTTGAACAGTAGTTTTAATCAACAAAGGGAGAAGTAGCCTGAAGCTTGAAGCCTTTTCTTCTAAATGTCTCTCAAAAAAACAAAAAAACTCTCAAATGCGTATCTTGTGAATTAAAAAGCAGGTATAGTTACTGGCAGATGCTGAACTTATGGAATAATAAGAATGGTTCATACTACGGCAGTCCACACGTCATTTCCCCCACAGTCCCTCTGCTTAAAAATAACTCAGCCACGCCTGCATTTGTGTAAAACAAACACACGATTTAATAACCAAGATCACTCACTGCAGTAAGTCGAACATGTCCCTAAGTCAGTTATTTCGATAACTAATTTTCCTTGGAATGAATCACATTCAGAGGCATCTCAGCTCTGTGCCTGTCACCTCCCTCAGCAAGGAGAGACTGGCTGACTCCCCGTCATTCCCACCCTCAGCAGGTCCGGCAGAGGCTGAGGACAGGGCCATCTCTAACTCTGACTATCTTGAGCCTTGTTCTTCTACAAAAGTAACAGAAATTAGTAGGAGGAATCTTTGGTGGCAGTTAGCCATCTCTGAGACTTGCAAACTGGCAACTCTGCTGGTATTTAACCTAAGGATACCATTTAAAAAAATGTGTTTTATTTGATTTTATTATTTTTTTGAGGCACAGTCTCAGTCTGTCACCCTGGATAGAGTGCTATAGTGTCATCATAGCTCACAGCAGCTGCAAACTACTGTGCTCAAGTGATCTTCTTGCCTGAGTCTCCCCAGTAGCTGGGACTACAGGCACCTGCCACAACGCCCAACTAACTTTTCTATTTTTAGTAGAGATGGAGTCTCACTTTTGCTCAGGCTGGTCTCGCCTGCCTCAACCTCCTAGAGTGCTGGCATTACAGGAGTGAGCCACCGCTACAGGCAAAAATATATATTTTAACAAATGTAATGAATGGTCTTGGAAAGAGATTTAACAACAATCACAGAGTGAAAACACAGAAAAACTTTGACTCTATGTTCAGAATGATCCTGTAACCTTTTTCTTTAGACAGAAGGTAGCAGGCTTCCCAAAATAACTCATCCTCACATTCAATCTTATGGGAAATGAGACTATCTGCAGATAAGTAAAAAATTAAAGCTCTGATTTAAGCAAAAGTCCACACGGAGGTCCACGTGCACAGTCTTCAAAATTCCTATCACCAAGTCCATCCACCAGCATAGTCCATCCCTGTGAATTCGTCTTAGATGTGAAAGAAACTTTTGAAGAAATGGAAATTAGAAAGACGAATTAATCTTCACTCTTTGGGGTTTTTTCCTTAGGTGGCAGAAAATCATTCGGAAATGTTTTAAATAAGGTCATTTTATATAATGCTTAAAGACTTTTCCCCTTTTTTCTATGGTTTCATTTAAAGGTCGTATATTTTCCTACCTTTTCTTCAGTTGTAGCAATAAGTGGGAGAGTAACTTTAAAACCCACATTCTCTAACTTAGAGAGATGGGGGGCTCGCCATTGTAGTATCCAGACAAAGCTGGGGTTTAAAAAGGTTTATTTTCCTGCAAAATCCAAGGCCCTCTTATGCATTTTTTAGCTTTCAGTTGTTTGCAGAATATTGTGAGAGAATGGAGGCATTCAAAATAACCAGGTTTTAAAAGAGCATTTTAGTAACTACATAAAATGCCTGTAACTAACTCCAGCAAGTGGTTTTTCTCCATTTTATCCATTTTATGAGTTTTAAAACCTTTCAAAACTGTTTTTCCAGCCATGGAAAGAATATCTTGAATGACATTATTTGTGCTTGTAATTATAACTACAAATCAAGTCAACTTCAGATTTTAGGCTATTATTATAGTTTAGTCCTACACAACAAACTGAGCCACTTTGAGTCCTTTAAAAAGGCTTTCTATATTTTTTATTTGAAGAATGTCATAAATGATGCTCATTACAAAGAAATAAAGTAACCTGGCACTGAAAGCAAAGAGAAAATACAATTTTAATACCGTTTTAATAGATGTAGTAGTATGCATGAAACCTCTGCAGTAACATTTTTATCAGCCCCATCAACCACTGCTAAATCAACTCATGTCAATTTAGTTCAATTATATTCTCATCAAGTATTTTCTAAGACAAAGAAAATCTTCCATAAAACTAAATGCAACCCAAACTCTTTTATAAAAGTGAGACTTATTTCCACTTTTTACATTACAAAAGATGAAAGGTACTTAAGTTATGAGTCTGATGAATAAATCTGAATCTAATATTTCCCCTAGTCTTTTGAGCATCTGTTTTTAAAATAATGTTTTTTCATAATGAAAATTCTTATAAATCTCAGCTCCTCTAGAAGCTGAGCTTTCATTTCCATCCAGGAGAATATTTTGTAAAAGTGCCTTGTAGGATATGGACTCAAAGTGCAGTAGAAGCTCTTTATGAAAAGAGCAAAGACTCTTTCCTGGGTTTCTTGCAAGACACTCAAGTTCCTGGGGTCTCATAAGGATGTCTCGTCACCTTAGAAGCAATCCCATCAGAAGGTGATCCCCTTGAGCACAGTTCCCAATATAAAATTAGGCCCTGATACTTCTTAGTATGTTCAGGTGGCATTTCAAGTTGTTATTAGCCATGTCATTCCAACAGCTGGATGTTTTTCCCTGAGTCTTGATATTTGTACGTGTAGGACCCCCTGTATTAGGCAAGACTAAAGTAGAGGCAGTGCCCTGAAACTCAAAAGTTACAGCTGTAGGTGGAAGTAAATTTCACTTATGCATAAATGTAGGGCTTCCAGGACTGGTATGGTGGCTCCATAGTCAGTAGAGAAGCCAGGAGATGGCCTGTCACCAGGCTTAGGGACAGGCTTCCACAGTGCTGTCCAAGAGGGCAGCATGAGCCATCCCTTCCCCACTGTAGCCAGCCAGGAGGAGAAAAGAAGAGGGAGGTTGTGCCCCGTCCTCCGAAGGCTGCTTCCCAGATATTGTATATGGGCCATCTGTTAGAACTTATCACATGAGCACAGCCAAGGACAAGCAAGTCAGGAAATACAGCCTTTATTCAGAATGGCCCTGGGCCTACCTACCATCCCAGCTCTGATGCTGAGCAGAGAATGACCAGGCGTTCTCTGCCATGCCAAACACATTTCATCCCAAGAGACAGCAGATCTCAGATCAGTCGTTAGAAAGTGTTATCAAAATTTTCTTAAATGAGAGTTGAGAAAACCACACGCTATTGTCTAAAAGTCTTTCAGGCCAGGCGCAGTGGCTGACACCTGCAATCCCGGCACTCTGGGAGGGCAAGGCGGGTGGATCGCTTGAGCTGAGGAGTTTGAGACCAGCCTGAGCAAGACCAAGACCCCTTCTCTACTAAAAATAAAAAAACCGAGGCAAGAGGATTGCTTGAGTCCCAGAGTTTGAGGTTACTGTGAGCTATAAGACCATGGCACTCTACCCAGGGCCACAGAGTGAGATTCTGTCTCAAAAAATAAATTAAAATCTTTCAGTCCCACTACAGCTCTTGTAAGCTACATCAAATACCAGGCAGGACATTGCTAGATCTTGTCCTTTATTGGAAAGAAAATAAAACATACTCGCACACAAGAAAGTTAGTTTAGGCTCGGCGCCTGTGGCTTAACGGGCTAAGGCGCCAGCCACGTACACCTGAGCTGGTGGGTTCGAATCCAGTCTGGGCTGCCAAACAACAATGACGGCTGCAACCAAAAAATGGCCAGATGTTGTGGCTGGCGCCTGTAGTCCCAGCTACTTGGGAGGCAGAGGCAAGGGACTCGCTTGAGCCCAGTAATTGGAGGTTGCTATGAGCTGTGGTGCCACGACACTCTATCCGGGGTGACAGTTTGAGGCTCTGTCTCAAAAAAAAAAAAAAAAAGAAAAGAAAAGAAAGTTAGTTTATTCACTGCCATATTAATTAAAGATCCTACTTTAAAAGAGTACAAAACAGTCGAGCCTGTAGTTAGGGCAATATTCAGTATTTAATTATGTTTCATCACTGTCCCCCCAAAAGTCATAGATTCTTCTTATTGTGTTCTGTTAGAATTTTGCTTCCAACAAATATTTGGCAATTCCCATGAAATCTGATAGATATTAAGGCAAATTTCCCTCTACCTCACCTTGCCTTTCTTCAGTAAGCACAAAGAAACAGGTTTAAGGCCATCTGGAACCAAACCGTTAAGCATTCTGGGACAAAGTGGTATTTCCTGGGTGTGTTCTTTGGCATCTGTATTGCACTCGAGCCTCTTCTCTGTGCTAACTTCCCTCTGCGGCGGCTGTGAGTCCTACATTAAAGTTGCAACTGACGCCTGTGGTGTGGAACCCGGTGAGCAGCTGGGGAGCGGAGCTGTGTCCAGACTGTGCCCTCTCCTGTCCCTCAGTCATGCGGAGTGTGGCATGCTGTGTGTGCACGGAAAACGCCTCCGGAGGACTGTAGAATGACCACAAGACTAACTAATTTCTTATGCCTTTTCCAGGCTGATTTTAGAAACGAGATCCTTGTCCTGGGTAAGCCACCTCGTAGCCCAGTGATGTCTAGAAGATCTTGCAGCCCGCCGGTCAGAGGGCTCGGCGGTTCCCACAGGGTAGGGTCAGCACCTCCCCACCTTGTGGCAGACATCCTGGCCACCCCCTCCTCCCCTGTCAGTGGGCAGACTCTTTCTTAGTTGTCTTTGCTACCTAAGAACTGGCTGTAAAGCAGGGCTGGAGAAGCCATGAGATGAAGTGAGCGTCGTTTCATGATGAGCTGTGAAATCAGGTCAGCACAAAACTCCGGTCCTGAGTCTTTTGGGTAACAGGCTTCCCTTTGACATGTGCATCGGTTTTCCAGAATCCAAAAGGACATATCAAATTCTCTACTATTCAAACACGGGGGTCCTGTGTGTGTGGTTATTTTTTTTCCTACATCTGTCTCCTGTTTCTCCAAATCATTGCTTTCTAGACGCTTTGCAGTGCAGAGAGCAAAACCACTGCCAATCATTTACAGTACTGAACTCACATGCTCCAGGGATGTTTGTTTCTTTGTTGCTCATTAGATTTTATTTTATTTTATCTTATCTTATTTTACTTTATTTTTTTTTTAAACAGAGTCTCACTATGTAACCCTGGGTAGAGCCATGGTGTCACCATATCTCACAGCAACCCCAAACTCTTGATCTCAAGCGATCCTCCTGCCTCAGCCTCCTGAGTAGCTGAGACTGCAGGTTCCTGCCACAACACCTGGCTAGTTTTTCTATTTCTAGTAGACATGGAGTCTTGATCTTGTTCAGACTGGTCTCCTAACTCCCTGGCTCAAGCAATTCATCCTCCTAGGCCTCCCAGAGTGCTGGGATTAGAGGCATGAGCCACCAGGCCCAGCCTCATTTGGTTAATTTAGTTTTTTTGTTTGTTTGTTTTGTTTTGTTTTGAGACAGGGTCTTGTTTTCTTGCCCAGACTCCAGTGAAGGAGCACAATCACAGCTCACAGCAACCTAAAACTCCTGGGTTCAAGCGATTCTCCTGCTTCAGCCTCCTGAGTAGCTGGGACTATAGGCACCCACCACCATGCCCAGCTAGTTTTTCTATTTCTAATAGAGATAGTTTCAATCCTGAGCTCAAGTGGTCCTCCTGCCTCATCCTCCCAAGTGGCTAGGACTACAGGGCCACACCACTATGCCTGGCTAATTTGGAGGTTGCTATAGAGATGAGGTCTTACGATGTTGTCCAGGCTGGTCTCAAACTCGCAACCTCAAGCAATCATCTTATCTCAACCTCCCAAAGTTCTGGGATTACAGTCATGAGCCACTGCATTGAACCTGTTTGGATATTTTTTTTAATATATGATCCTTGTTTCAAAGCATTTTGTTGCTCTGTGGTAAGTGTTACATTTACTTGATCCCCCTTTTCTCCTCATACTGCTCCCTGGACTCCTCATATTCCCAATTTCTTGACAGCTTTGATTAGAGTTAAAGGTCAGATTACGTTCCCTTTAACTACTTAATTCCATAACAGCCACAGCTCTGTAGAACAAATGGACTCTGAAGGGTACTGAGGAATGCAGCCAAGGAGTTTGGAAATTTTCATCTGTGCATATAAGGCAGGATGCCTTCCACCATTTCTATTTTAATAAACCTGGTTTAATCTTAACTGATTTATTGCATAGCTATAATTCTGTACTTCAGGTTCTCAGGGCTTGATTTAAAAGACTTTTTTCTTTTCCATTTTTTAAAACGTAGGTACTATTCTGTATTTATGCCATTTCATGCTTTTCGCTCTGCATAGTCAGGCCTCATTTTGTTCTTGAGGCAGAGATTTGTGTTGCCAAAGAGAAAGACAGGAAATGTCAATTTGCAGAGATTCTTGAGACCATTGAACTGCTTTCCAGAGCCAAAACCAAAAGAAAGCTCTTTCTGCAGTTAATAGGCCCATTCATAAATTTCCCATGGGTCCATGAGGTGATATGCTTTGGGTCACATGAGGTTTTTTTCTTTGCCACATTTTTACATTATGTATTTGTGTTTTAGATTACATATCTTCATATGGACTATAAATATTCTGTTTTCTTTAAATGTATGTGCAATTATATCTTACCCTCATAATTTATGAAGAAAAAAATAACCCTACAAACATAAGCATGGTATTGTTATTAGGAGAATTCCATCTAATTCTGGTTGCAAAGTACTACAACAGACATTCTCTGGGGAAAAAATTGTATTAAGAACTTTAGAATTGCTTATAAGGCTTTCAAAGACTTTTCCTCATTAGTATTTAAAGTAACAGTCAATCCTTATTTGAGAATTATCTAGCTTTGCGCAGGGGCAGTATCATAGCTGATGAGGTTTATCCGAGGCATCATTCGAGATTACTGTGAATTGAAAACTTCTCCCAATACCTCGCTGTGACAATTTGAAGTATAGTAGGCATTGGCAATTTTTGACAGTCTCTATGGAGACAGTTTAAGCAAAAAAAAAAAAAAAAGGAAAGAATTACCTAATACTAGATACAGCTAGTTATATTTGCAGGTACCTCTGCAGAAGCTCACATAAATAGATGGCTTTTAGGCAGCCTAGATCTCACTATCTGAGCTAGGGAAGTATGTATTTTACTCATGTCAGAGATTCTATGGTATTAAAAACCACCTTCTTTATGGACAGTAGCTTGTGATTGCTTCTGGATTTCAAAATTAACATGTGTCTAAAACCTGTCTCTTTGGTTTCAATTTTTGAATAAAAACAAGAGCTGCACTACCACAACCAAAAAAAAAAGGATTCCTAGTCTGCTAAGAAAGAAAGATATTTAAGATAGCATGGAAATAACAGGATGCTTCATTGGATTTTGTAACTTTTATTGTGCTTCTAGAACTTGTCAAGGAATTATAAACATAATATAATTCTTGCTCAAAAATTTCCAGCACAGTAATTATAATGTGTCCACTTGAAAAATGCATTCTTAAGTTCACATAAAACTTTCTGAATGTCACAAATATATACTGCCGTATATTTATCTTTTAATATTTCAGAATAATATGAGGGTACCAACAATTAGGTTGCAATGTTTGTGTTTATAAGGTAAGGTCCCTATTGTAGTTGTGTCCCGCACCCAGGAGGTGTGCCTGTCCTATATTTATCTTAAAACTATTAAGAAGGTATGAGTAATAGAAATGCCCGAAAAGAAAGTTAAAATGGAAATGAATACAGATCAAAAATACTGGTGCCTTAGAAGGGATTCTACCTGGAGAATTGAAAATACAGGAAGGGAAGAACATGGTCAGGAAAATAGGTGAATATCTATTCCACATCACTCTGTGGTATTTAAAATATTCTTCTAGATTTTACCTAAAAAATCAACATTGTCGATTTTACCAAACATTGTAACCTAATTGTTTGCAACCCTCATATTGATCTGAAATTTAAAAATACATATATTCTTCCCAAATTAACCCAGGCAAATGCAAAAACAACTCTCGGCTTGTTGCTGCACAGTTCGCCATTAGGGGGCGACAGAGTGCAGATACAGTACAAGGTCCGCTGAGCGTGTAGGGGAAAACCAAAAGCGTCTTCTGGGATAATTTGCTTGAATACCTATGTAGAACATGAGCACCTACCTGAGAGACAAAATAAAAACGACTTGAACCACGTTGGGCCTTCTTTTCACCATAGTAATCTCTTCTCTTTTGCAATAGAGCATGAACCAAAATTATTACTGTTTCTTTTGGGGTTTTCCCCTATTTGTCATATTAAGAAAAAAAGTATCCAGTATCTTTGATTTTTGTTTACCAATTTGCAAAATGAAGCTGAATTATTACCATTGTTGTTTTCCATGACCGACACACGTGAGAATTAACTGATCAATGGGAGCTGTCACAGCTCTTGAAAGCGTGGGCGATGGGCACCTTTACCCAGCAAAGGAAACTGATGGGGACTCCTTCGTGGGGTCCCCCAGGGGTCAGAATGTCATCCTGTGCAGCTCACTGATTTGAGAAGCCTCCCCAAGGTTATAGAGGGATCAAGGCTAAAAACAGAAAGACAAATATGCCCTCCTAAATAACAATTAACACTACTTCTTCCTCTGTTAGTCAAATACTTTTAAAGGAAATTAATTCAAATACAGTGATTGGTCACCTTTCCTTAAAACTGGCTTCTCATAATCCACATTAACAAGGAGGTGGTTCCCCTTAAGCTTCAGAAAGTCTAGAACTCACCATTGTAAGAGATGTACAACTTCTCTGCTCAGAAAAGCTGTGATCACTTCTGGCCTAGGGATGTGAACAGCATAGAAAACAGATGATTAAGGGGCGCAGGTTTGAAGCATAGAAGGGAAGGAAAGAAACATATTGGGAGTGACAGGTAAAAGCCAGCTGCTGCGCCCTGAAACACAGACCCAGGGGACTCAGGGAGCCACAGACTTCAAGGGCTCAATGTGCATAATTGTCAAGGGGATAGTTCATTTAAAAGATTTATGAGGTGGGTTGAATTAAAGGAATTAACAAGTAAAACTATAATGATGGTAACTGAAAGGGGATATTGAGTGTAGATTGTCTTATATTCATTGAATAACTTAATTTTTTAAATAGTATTCAAATACTATTGGTCCTTAACATAACAGACTAATGAAATGAGACCAACCAGTTTGACCAAGTGCTGGGTGCCATGACATAGAAGTTAAAATGTTTACTCAATTGAAAAATACTAGGATGGCTTAAATGTGTAGAAAGAGACACACCACTTTTAGAGTATAATAAAGTATATTTTATGAAACATTTTCTCTTAAGAACAAATCACATTTTCTCATTTGTGACTTTGCTACACATTGCAAATGGTGTTGGGATTTTTTTTGTGTGAGAGAACAGTAGTTGTCTTGGTATGTAATATGAAATATGGCATATTAAACATTTTTAAGTAACTGTGTACACAGTATTTTTCAGTGGCTAATGTGGATATCTTCAAAATCCTGTGACTTTAATACATACTCTTGGGCCAGAAACTCTACTCCTGGGAATGTATTCTAAGGAAGAGTTTAAAAGAAGAAAATAGGTCTTTGTATTAAATGTTTATATCGTTGTCTTTCATGATAGTATTAAAAAGACTAGACAAATCTTAACTTCAATAACAAAAAAGAGAGAAATGGTAAAGAAAAATATATAGACATGTATGTGAAGAAACATGGTTCTTCAGTAATTTAAAATGAAAAAACTGAGAAAAACAAGACAGAGTGATTAATACAAAATATTAGTGGCAATTGATATACACATCTTCTGCAAAATGTTTTATACATATATAAACTTTTTTTGGATTGGAAGATAACCCGAAAAAAATGTAATAAGCTATAGGCTTATGATTAACTTGTATGTTTAAATTGATTTAATGATAGCTTGAATTAAGTGACCTTAAAATGACTGGAAAATGATTCAGTCTTAATCATTTTTAAAATATAATATTTAATAATATTAAAATATTGTTAGTAGTTTTATATTGATTTATGGAAGTAAACCATTTTACCCTCTTTAGTCACACATGCCTAGTAATTCTTACCCATTCATTAGTTTTAAGTATTCCACACCCAGAGTGTTGAATGAAATCCCGAAAAATACTATTAGTATTAACAAAGATTTCCAATTACAGACCCAAAGTCTGAAATTTTAGTAACATAAATGCCTAGTCTTATGATTGAAAGCATGGATAGAAAGAGGGTAGGTAAAAAGTTTAGGAAGGGGCCAGGTCATAGACTGAAAACAGTCTCCAGCAGGTTGGTCTAGAGGAGTTTCTATGGACGATTTGCAGGAAAAAAAAAATTCTGACTTGTCAGTAATCCACTCATAACTATGAAAATCCAAGAATTGGTCCTGATGTCTAAGCACATGGCTCTCATAACTAATTAGTAGTCATCAAAAAGTCACTCATAGAGTTGCCATGCAGATTCTGATTTTATTTCACTATGTTTCTATCATTTAGAAGAGAGAATGCTTTTAAAATCTATTGTAAATGAACTGTATGCATTATTTCCCTAAAAGGTAACATTTAGGTAGTCAATATAAATTACACTGAGTTTATGTATTCAACAAACATGTTAACTTTCATTCATTGCATTTTTAATGTGGATATGTGGGATGCTAAGGCTTGTCATTTCCAATATTATAAGTATCTATTACAGATACTGGTCTTGATGCTTAGTTTAAAAAGAAAAGAAACTCTCTTGAGAGTTCAGTGCACGGGAAATTTCTACCAATATTTCTCTTCTAAGGTAAAATGTTACATGTTACCTGCATATTGTTTGTTGCATTCTAAAGTTCTCTGCTTTCTCTCCTTAAAAATGCATGTGTTTTCCCGAAACTGAGAACGGAGAATGTTAGCTCAAATGTAGCATGGGGTGTCTGCCTACCGAAATTTCCATGTGTACTGTATGTGAAAATGTTGTCTGTGAAGGAGAAGTTTGAAGAATGACTGTGGATACCTGGCTGTTAAACTAAATGTGGTTTATTTTCTGCTTGTCTGAGAAATTGCTGGAGAATAACGTTGTAGGAAGGTGTCTATACTTCCTATTCTGGTGGTTTGCTCTCCATGTTCTTCCCGTATTCCTGGCCTTTGAAAAAATCAATGGGACAAAACCCCAACTCTTCTTTTAAGTTTGAATAGACTAGATTGTAGATGTGCTCAAACCATTTGGACCTTGGTTATTTTTATTTAAAGCACCCTTCAAAATATTTTCATTATGAATCCCACAGAAAACCCTTTTTATTTGTTTTCTTTCCTTCCTCTTGGTTTTTTACAACAGGAAATATTAAATGTCAAGAAAAGTGCCATGCCATTATCCAAATTATCTTTTAATTAGTACCAGTTTAAACATTGATTACATTGAAAATCATTTCATTTCAGCCACAGCGTCCTGTGTTTACTCATGAAAACATTCAAGGTGGGGGGGAACCGTAAGTATTCTTCTTATCTTCTAAATTCAAGACTAACCTTGACCCACAAAAGGGAAAATGGATGTACAGAAATATAAGGTGGTGCAGCTGGGCAAGGGGAAGCAATCAAAGAAAAACCCCTGCATACAGAGCAATTGCGACAGTCTTCATCTTTTATGACAGGGATCAGAGCTATTTTTAAAAAGAAACTCAAACTCATGGTTTTACAAGAAAGTTTTAATTTATGTATCAGGAAAAACTTCCAATGCTACAATGATTCCTAAGGCTTATATGTCTGTCTCCTTCTCTGCTCTCCTGGCCAGGTAACTAGTAACTACGGCTCTAGAGACATGCAGAAATATGCTAACATTGTTTTTATATCTATTTGGAGATGGTTAAAGTAAAATTAGACCCAAAATGATGTTAATAATGTAATTCCAAAATGACATACTCAAAAGGGTCTTTCAAAAATGGCAGTATTAAAATGCTCACTGTTAAGGCTGGCACGGTGGCTCACGCCTATAATCTCAGCACTCTGAGGGCAGATGGATTGCTTGAACTCGAGAGTTTGAGACCAGCTTGAGCAAGAGAAGGACTCCCGTCTCTAAAAATAGCTTAGCTGGACGCTATGGCAGCCGCCTGTAATTCTAACTACTCAGGAAGCTGAAGCAGGAGGATCGCTCCAGCCCAAGAGTTTGAGGTTGCTGTGAGCTCCAACACCATGGCACTCTACCAAGGGCAACAAAGTGAGACGAGGTCTCAAAAATAAATAAATAAAAATCCCTCACTGTCACTCAGTGACACGCAATTCCTTCCACAACACCAGAAAAATGCCTTTTCAAACTTGCTTTTCAAATTCTCTTCCCTTTCTGGTACAGAAGTTAAATCAACCTGAAGAGTGTAACACGTTGTCTTTAAGATTCTCCTTGTGCGTGTCTCTTTTTTGGCCCCATTTTGCCCATGGCAGATGTTCAGGGGTTGTGTGCTTCCTGCCGGCTACTGCCTGTCCTGTGAGTGAGGAGCTAGACCCCCTGGAAGGTGCTGCCATGGGCCTTGACCTTGCCAGGCATGCCTGAGACACATGGGGTATCCCAGTCCATTGCCACACTCCGCTGGCCCGGAATGGAACAGGTTAACAAAAGACTCCTCCTCCTGGCAGGTCCTGGCGAGTGGGAGTGGCCAGTGACTTCATCATCCTGGGGTCCTGCCTCACTCCTTATAGACCTGAAACTTAGTGGCTGTCACTGAGACTGGCTCTCCCAGAGTATAGCCAGTGTCCTTACTAAGGGACAGTCTTTATTGTGGAAAGAACAGCTTGGAAGTAATAATCATTTTCAATGCCACTTAATTGGAAAACTTTAAATACAACTAGTAATTCTAAAGTTTTTGTTTTTTCTCCTATGAACACAAAAGGTGATAGGATCATATCACAAAAAAATAAATTCCAGGGCTATTTAGGTTGATTGCACTGCCAACACTTTATAGTAAACAGCTTTTAAGGAGTTTATGAATGAAAGGGTGTGTTATATTATTACACTGTTCTATGTGCCGTGGGGTTAATATGCCCAGCCGTGGTCATTTTGTTGTTAAGAAACCACAGAGTTGGGTGGCGCCTGTGGCTCATCAAGTAGGGCGCTGGCCCCATATAACAAAGGTGGCAGGTTCAAACCCTGCCTCGGCCGAACTGCAAAAACAGAAAAACAGCCAGGCGTTGTAGCGGATGCCTGTAGTCCCAGCTACTTGGGAGGCTGCGGCAAGAGAATCGCCTAAGCCCAGGAGTTGGAGGTTGCTGTGAGCTGTGTGACGCCACGGCACTCTACCGAGGGCACTCTGTCTCTACAAAAAAAGAAAAGAAAAGAAACCACAGAGTCCACACAAGTGAGAGAAAGGCACATTTCCATGGTCCTGCTTTCGATATTACAGAACATTCTTTGTTAAGTTTCTACTTGGGTATAGCCTGAATTAGTGGGATTACAGGGTATCGTTTAATCTCTTTGAGCGAAAGTAGGAACATAGGTTATATCACTATAATTCAGAGGTTAGGTCAAATCGGTTCTGGGAAAAAAGAGCAAGTTATAGAGAGGATTTCCTGTTTGGCCCAGCATTTCCTACTGGAAAAGACTAATTTCTTTCTGAGCCATCCTGACCCCACCACCATCAATCATGTCACCACCACATCTTCCAGAACAGCATTTTTAATTGCAACCCCACTGCATTTCCTGACGTGTACACTGATTTTGAAACTCAGTGAAGGTAGGAAGATTTCTGGAAGGTTTGTTTACATTTCCATAAAGCTCCTTTTTTGTTTGGTTTGGTTTTTCTTTTTTGTGGTCTAATTAAATCAAAATGGTGAGTACATTTTGACAAACAGGCTGGCTTTCGTCACTCAAAAATGAAGTATGAATCCCTGCCAATTTTCCTTTCTTAGCTTTGGAACTTTTAGCTCCTTCAAGCAGCTGTTGTGTGTGGTCTTAAGCAGGCCTGTCTCCCTCCCTACGTGGCTGACGCCTGAGAAGCTCAGTCAGAGAATCGGTTGTCCCCAAGTGAGAGGTGCCATTGAAATAGCAGCCTAGGCAGGACCAGCTCTCTTCGAAAGATGAAGTTGGAAAAAGCACCATGTAGAAATCAACTCTGCTCAGTCTCTTGGACATACCAAAGCTATCACCCCTCCCCCCAAGTAGCTCCAAAGTCAAATCCTTGACACAAACCACAGGATAATTTGCCCACTGCTGTTGAGGCTAGTTGCATGCAAACATCTGAATCAGGTGCCGGGACATTTAATACCTCCTGGCTTTTTTCACCACTGCTCTGGGGTTCTGGTTATCTCTTCTCTTCCCTTCCCCAAAACCAGAATCTTCTCTCTCAGCAAAAGACCTCAGAAGGTCAGAAGAAGATAAGTAGACCAAAAGGCTTACTAGAAGGACACAGCAGTAACTGGGGAAGAAATCTCTACTGTAGGAATTTCAGGCTTTGGCACAGGCCGGGGAAGGCAATGTTTTGTAAGAGAGGATGTGAGCCCACATTGTACTCGCTTTTTTTCCAGTCCCCCCAAAGTTAACTTTTCCAAGTCCATTAGTTCACAGAAAGGGAAACCAGTGGATCGACATTTCTTATTAATGATTTGATATGTGAATACAATAGTTTTGTTCTACCAAAATATGATACTCTGACTTAATAAAGTAATTAGAAATAAATTATTCGTATTTCAGAGCAGTATTCCATATTATCAACTTTTTTTTTTTTGAGACAGAGTCCCACTCTGTCACCTCAGGTAGAGTGCTATGGCATCATAGCTCACAGCAACCTCAAACTCTTAGTCTCAAGCTATCCTCTTGCCTCAGCCTCCCAAGTAGCTGGGACTACAGGCACAACACCATGCCCAGCTAGTTTTTCTATTTTTTGTAGAGATGGGGTTCTCATTCTTGCTCAGGCTGGTCTCAACTCCTGAGCTCAAAGGATCCACCCCCCTTGGGCTCCCAGAGTGCTGGGAATACAGGTGTGAGCCATCTCACCCAGCCTATTATTATCATTTTTTAAAAGTTTCCATAAAAAATATCTAATGCTCCCTAGAATGTGGTTCTTATTTTCTTACATTAACAGAATCACATAACTGTTGTGAAAAGCAGCAGAAACAAATACATCAATTTTTTAAATAGCCTCCTCACAGTACTACTATTCTTTTAGTAAAATTATGAAGCAGTTTTCATGTTCGCTGCATTTGAAATTCTTCCTGACCTTCTCAATTGCTCTAATTTCTGTCTTTACTTTCCTAAATGCCAGTCCATTTGTTAAAGTATATGCTATTTTATTACCACATATCCAATGTCTGAATTCATTACTTACTGATCCACATCACCATAATCTATGTTCTCGAAGAATTCAGGCAGGGAAAGTAAAGTGGTAGCATTCCATCAGTAATTCTTCAAATGAAATTAACACAATTTCCCCAGGACCCATTTAAGAAGGAACGTAGGTCCTCAATCTGCTGTTTGAGACGGACTCGGTGATAACTGTACATAGGATTCAACCACTCAACTTCATAGGTGAATTGCATCAAATTTTTCAACTCTAAATGCTTAGAAAACACAGAAACAAACTGAGTTACAGCATTCAGCTTGGTGAAAAGATAATCTTCCTTTTTCGAGTGATTCCCATAGTGATTTAGAACACGTGTCTGTGACATGTTGTACACGTATATCTCAGTCTACAACCATTTGAAATTTCAGTTGTTAAGCCTCAATTATTTGCTTCTATTTATGGCTAACTAACACTGTGATTCTTCTCTTGCTTTTCTATAGCTGAATAATGCAAATATCACTTATTTTATGTTCTACACTATCATGTAATGTCTAGATGACAGATATTATATTGGACCATTGAAATGCCGGCCCAACTTATAATGTTAAGATATGTTAATCTGATTCATGAATGTTATAAGTGTTCATGAATATTCCTCATGCTGAGTTTCAAAATGTTATCAGAGTGGTCTAAATTCCTATGAAAGTCTACATATTGGTATTTATTTTACATGCGTGCCAGACTTTTCACTGTCCAATATAATATGTTGCTAAAAATAGAAATGGTAAAGATAAAATGAATACTGTTCTTTCTTCTATAGTTTTGCAAAGGGGCAAAGTTCTCTTTTTGACACCCTTGTTTTTCCTGTTTCAGGTTTCAGGCTCTGTATAACTATACTCCCAGGAACGAAGATGAACTGGAGCTTAGAGAAAGTGACGTCATTGATGTGATGGAAAAATGCGATGATGGATGGTTTGTGGGTACGTGTATGTTTCTTTCACACACATTTGGCTACTGCATAATTTGCTGAGTTCGCTCATTCGCGTGGTTTGCTGCAGTAGTCATGCTTTTTTTTGAATCCATAAGGCCCTTGATCTCTCATACATCACGTGTACAATGTAATCAGAAGGCTATTGCATTTTTCATAGAGTTCAGTATTTACTGCTTCAGGTATATATATGTGATTTTCTGCATGTTTTATTTCCAACTCAACGGAGAGAAGAAATTTTCTTTACTTAGCAAGGACCGGAAAAGACCGAGATCTAAGAACCACTCACCCAAGTGGTCCCCCAATGAGCAATATCAATGCTCCGTTCAGTGGGAAATGTTAGCTGCCAGCAGTGAAGGCCCACTGTGAGAGGCAGCAAGAACCCACTCATTTACTAGACCCACTGTAGGTTCCCCGAAAGTCCGGTGACTCCTCTTCGCTTTAATTTGTGATAGGAGAGAGAAGTTCCATTCTCCCCACTTAAAAGGAGACCCCATTCTTACTATCTTCAAAGAAGACTAGAGGTTTTCTGAGAAAACACTTGTAGATAAAGATACCTTAGCGCTGGGATGTAGAGGGAAAGATGAAAAAATACAGCACAGGAGGATTCAGGAGAGCAAAAGATGAGGAAATGAAGCTTTCTCAAATAATGCCTCAGTGCAGACACAAGCCCCGCGTTCTGTCAATATTTTCAAGAATTCCCATCTAGTGGAAGAGTAAATGGCTTACCTACCAGGGGCAAGGGAAACTGTCATCAAAGCAAGGCAGTCAGTTTCAGAGTGGAAATGAGAGAGGAGCCCTGGGAGACCCCATTCTCTGTACCTGTGCTGGAGTCCTAAGGAAGCCTTCATGTGTGTGCTGACCTCTGCGGAAAGTGTCCAAGGACGGCGCCGTTTGCAGCAGCGGGGGATTCTGACACGAGTGCCCGGCGACAGAGCCCCCTCCCACAACTTGTAGTTAAGTTGCTTTTTTTTTCATTAGCGACTTGGTAAATTGTTCAAAATTTCTCTATCTTATGAGGGGCTCTATCAGGGCCTTTTTTGTTTTTTTGTCCACTTATAGAATTAGAAAAGTCAAGCGCTATTTTTAAATGAGTGATGTAGCCTTGAGCATGATCTTCTATGAGATAATAACACTGTTTTGACAGTGACAGTGTCCCCGCTAATGTCTTCATATCATGCCCGGGTCAGGGGACCTTCTGGCTCCAGAGCAGCCCTTGCTGTTAGGAATTTCCACCGCTCCTGTCACCCTACCAGCTCAGCCACCTTCGCTCCTTCCTGCTCACTGCCGAGTAGCAGGCTGGGTTGAGTTCACCGCTGGCTTCCTCAGCAAGACTGTTGTTCCCAGCTGGGCCCAGGGACTCGCACCTGTAGTCCCAGCACTCTGGGAGGCCAAGACGGGAGGATCACTTGAGCTGAGGAGTTCGAGACCAGCCTGAGCAAGAGTGAGATGCTGTCTCTACTAAAAATAGAAAAACTAGCTGGGCATGGTGGTAGGCACCACTATATCCTGGGTAACAGTCTCAAAAAAAAGACTTTCATTTCCTAGATTGCAAAGTTGAGTCTGGGTTAGCCTGACAAGGGAAGCATACCATTTAGGCCTGAGGCTCAAGTAGCTGAAACTGCTTATTACTCTGTCCTCCTTGCTTCTTTTTTTTATTTTGAGACAGAGTCTCACTCTATCACCCTGGGTAGGGTACTGTGGCATCATCGCAGCTCACAGCAACCTCAAACTCCTGGGCTCAAGCGATCCTCCTGCCTCAGCCTCCCAGTAGCTGGGACTAAAGGTGCCAGCCACCATGCTCAGCTAGTTTTTCTCTTTTTAGTAGACATAGGGTCTCACTCTTGCTCAGGTGGGTCTCCAACTCCTGAGCTCAAGGGATCCTCCTGCCTCAGCCTTCCAGAGTGCCAATATCACAGGTGTGAGCCACTGAGCCCAGCCTCCTCCTGGCTGCTTGACCGAGTTGTCTTCCTTCTCCTCCCAAATCCCTGGGGAGTCACTCTCTTAGTGAATCCTTGTAAGAAGGTGCCCGAGCCCACGCATATGAACCGATATTCCACTCTTGTCACACCGCCTCCCCATTTCATTTATTGCTTCTATTTTCAGGAACCTCAAGAAGAACCAAATTCTTTGGTACTTTCCCTGGAAACTATGTCAAGAGGCTGTGAATCGCTCCCCTCCTGGTCTATGCTGCGTTTCAGCCTCGCGTCCTCATACACTCACCTGCCACATCCCACAGGCCTCCCATTGTCACCCTGCACCATCACCATGGCCACCCCCACCAAACCACCAGCGGAGTGCCCACTGCTGTGGCCTGGGAGAAACACCGGCCTCCATGGGAAAGTGCACAGTCCTGCTTTCTACTGGAGACTTTGAGAAGTCAAAATGTGGGATCAGGAAAAAATTCATTCTGTTTAAAAAGGGTAAAATATGTAAGGATTTAAAGCAAAAAATAAATAAATAAAAAATAAGAATCTCCAAGAGGCTCTCCAATCTCAAGGCCGTGTCTCGGCATCTCCGGAAGATGCTCTTCTCCCAGGCAACCAGAAGATCATTTATTAGGAAATGCTGTGGTTTGCATTTTCACATTCTTAGCTTGGCAGTTTATTTTCCTTTCACGAGTTTGCCTAGTGTCCTGGTTTACACGATATGACAACTGTACTTCCGCTATTGTTTGCCTGCACTTACGTATTATAATATGCACAGTGATTACAACCTCTAAAGCCAGAGTAGGACAGTTAATTTGGGTGAGTGTGATTTTGTTGATTGAATGTGAGTTTTCAAATAGGCCTCTTTTCCTGCAAAATTTTTTGTACGTTTTAGAAGTGCAAAACAGCGAGTGGTTAAGAGCCTTTGGTAATAATCAGGAGAATACAAGAAGATTAGCTAGACCACCGTGGGGGGACAAAGCTATTGTGTTGTAAAGTTGCATTGCTATTTTATATTAAAATGTAATAATTAGCATCATGAACAACTCTTAGTGTTTTATTTATCTGACAAAATTTAAGTATAAGCAGTGTTAGTGAGAGGTGCAAAGAATTATTCTAGCATAGACACTTGAAAGTATCAGTAAGCAATACTTGTAGGTGAGATTTCACTGTGTGTACACATACACATTTAAGATTGTATGAAAACATATGATTCATATGACATGTTGTACATTTTATGGAAATGTAAAAGAAGCCGCACATTATTTTATAGAAATAGAGTATAGAAACATCACAAGTATTAAGATTGGTTTTAGCAAGGGTTATGATCAACACAATTATTTTTACTATGATAATTATTTTTCTTCTGTGGAACTCAGAATCCTGGCTACATTTGAGGGCAGGAATATGTTGAGGCTGATTTTCCTGGTGTGTGTAAAAATACTTCCTAGGAATAAATTAGGCACTCTTTAGAGATGATGTTAAATCATTCAGGTTTTATTTTCTGCCTTGAAGCAGAAATTTGCAAAATTATATTGGGATCTGAAAGATTTAATATGCCTACCAGTGCCTGAATCACACATACTCCGAGAACTAGCTTTGTATTTCTTATGACTTTGCATAAGAACTGTTCATCTTTTGGATCTTGAGCACCTTATAGCAAAACTTTTTATGGCATTTTTTCCGTGGACAGTGATTGATCTTTTCACAATGTACGTAGACTTAGGAATTTTGTACATATGTTTGCTCTTTTTTTGTACAGACTATTTAGTTATTGAGAAAATGGGAATTTCCTAATTTGGTCTTTATCCTGCTTTTAAACTAAGCTAAAACATTTTCAGCATATTATCCTTTACATTGTCTCACAGATCACAAGCACCTCTCCATGGGGTGTTTCTGTCAGATTGCATTTATATAAAAGTTGATGAATTTAAAGGGATCTTAGAAGCCAAACTAAAATGCACATAAGTACCGATTACAGAGGAATTTCATTAGGAAGAAAATAAAGAAACATCTTTGAGTAGCCTACCTTGATCACTGTCAAGTTCACAACCAGCTTTATATTTTAAAGGCTTTGGGTTTGAAATTAAGTCAACTGCATGCAGCTTTGCTGATAAATGAATAATTCTGTCTGATGCCATTTATGAGAAAAGACTTCAATATCCGTTGCCTGTCATATTTAAGAAAATTACTGTTTCTACTTCTGTATCTGATTTTAAAAGGAAAAATATTCAGACCTGGCTTTCGGGTATTTAACTTTGAATTCTTACAAGCAAAGGTCATTGTGTTTTTTCTTGAATAGACATATCTAATAAATTTTGCTTGGAAGTATACTTTAGTTTTTCTTCTTGACATTTTTCCTTACCTAAGTCTTATATTTCATTCCAATTTCTTAGTTAAGCTCAGAGAAAATGCATTTGCTTTGTGTTGTCTTAACACACAAATGGAGAAAAAGGTCTATCACCATTAACTAAGAGGAGATGTTTTTAAACACACCACAAAGCTTGTTTGCTAAACGCTCTCTGGTTAAAAATTACTCCTTCACTAAAACAATGCATTTTAAAATATTTCCACCATGGGCAGCACCTGTGGCTCAGTGGGTAGGGCACCAGCCCCATATACCGAGGGTAGCGGGTTCAAACCCGGCCTGGGCCAAAATGCAACAAAAAAAATAGCTGGGTGTTGTGGTGCCTATAGTCCCAGCTTGGTAGGCTGAGGCAAGAGAATCACCTAAGCCCAGGAGTTGGAGGTTGCTGTGAGCTGCGATGCCACAGCACTCTACCAAGGGTGATAAGGTGAGACTCTGCCTCAAAAAGAAAAAATATATTTCCACCTTGAAACCAGCCATTTTTTTCCAAGGAGGAGTTAATTACAAGAAGTCCTAAGCACTTTCCAAATTCAATTATCTTAAATTTAAAAGTCTTTGCCCTGAGCAGCTTCAGCAGGGTTGCTGTGGCAACCTCCACAAATGCCCTGAAGATTTCAGGGAATTTCAGATAAATGGTTACAGTGGGGGCCCCTTTCTGTCTCACACACACACACATACACACACACACACACACACACACACAGTAAGCCACTTGGATCCTTTCTCATTCACCTTAATCCCTCTTTGCTCTGTATTTAACCTTTGTCTACATCTTTCAAATCCTCACTGGTCTCCTCTGTTCTGCTGGATAATTCGCACTCTGTATGAGCATTCCACTAAAATGTGTTCCCTCTGTATAAAGAACATAGCCTATAATACTGTTTTTACTCAGGCACCTAAGGGTAATACCACTAGATCAGTCTGGCTCTGGCCATGGGGTGGATGAGAGCAAGCAAGGGAACTTCTGTTACTCAGGTGTCAAATCTCCCTCCCTGTGTTAGCTACACCCTCACTGAAAACAAGCACGTCAATTTCCTCCTGGATCAAAAGCAGAAAGAACCTGTGTAACTGTCTCATAAATTATTCATTGCTCCGGCTCTCTTCCTAGGTGGTCTGTTTATGTGGCCTGAGAATGTCTTCCTACTGTTTTCTAGATTTCAGCCATGAAGCGGTATAGTCTTCAAACAATCATGTGATCAAATAAGACTAAACACTGTCAGCTTCCAAGTGCCTGTTTATTCAAAGATGTACTCGTTTTTCCCCTGTCCAGATTGTACGCCTCCAACAGTTGTTTACTATGTCGATGAGGATTTCAAATCGTTTACTTTGTGTCCATGATTAGAGTCAGAGCATAAGCAGAGAGTGGCATTTTTGATGAACAGACAATAGCAAGGCTTGGCAAACTATGGCCTGTGGACCAAATTCGGGCTGACACCTGTTTTTCTGTGCCCTGCAAGTTAAGAATGGTTTGTACATTTTGCAACAGAACGTTTATTGTAGCACAGTTCACAATTGCCAAGACATGGAAACAACCCAAGGGCCCATCAACCATGAAGGGATTAACAAACTGTGGTCTATGTACACCATGGAATACTATTCAGCCGTAAGAAAAGGTGGAAACTGTACATCTTTTGTGTTTACCTGGATGGAGCTGAAACACATTCTTCTTAATAAAGTATCATAAGAATGGGGGGAAAAGTATCCAATGTATACTCAGTACTAATATGAAACCAATATATAAACAACTACAGGCTCACATGAATAATAAAACACAAATACAGTCTACCTAGGGGGAGGAGAGAAGAAAGAGACAGAAGGGGAGAGGTGGGAGAGGGGGAAGGAAAAGATGGAGAAGGGAGGGGGAATGGAGGAGGAGGAGGCAGGACTTCATCTAATGTGTGCAATGTGAGGGTATTCAGCACACACCTGGGTGAAGGGCTCAACTTCAACTTGAACTTTACAATGTTTACATTTTTTAAGTATATCCCTTAGAATTGAAAGCAAAGTAACCTGAAAATTTATGCCCTATTAATTTGAAATGTAAAAAAAGAACGTGACTCTGTCCCTGTAGCTCAGAGGATAGAGTGCAGGCCACATACACCGGGGCTGACGGGTTCAAACCCAACGTGCGCCTGCCAAACAACAACGATAACTACAACAAAAAAATAGCCGTGCATTGCCGCAGGCTCCTCAAGTCCCAGCTACTTGGGAGGCTGAGGCAAGAGAATCACTTAAGCCCAAGAGTTTGAGGTTACTGTGAACTGTGATGCCACGGCACTCTACCAAGGGTGACACAATGAGATTCTGTCTCAAAAAAATAAAGAACATTTTGTACAGATGAACATTGGCAGTCAGATGATGACAGGGAACACTAACTTTGAACCCCAACTAAGTGAAATATTATCTTCCTGGGAAAAGAATTTCTTTTTCTTCAGTAGATTTATATTAGAAAACACTATATCATAATGATTATTTGCTTAATTTAATCCACAAAATTTAGTGGAAATGTGTTTTCTCTTTGTTATGTAAATATGCACATAATATTTTAGTTTTGCCTCCTAGCCCACAATACCTAAAATATTTACTGCTCCTTCACAGAACAAGTCTGTGAACCCTTGAGCTATGCTAGTTGCCAGCAACCAACTGGAAATCGACCAGAGGAAGAAGAATAGTGGACTCAACTTCAACTTGAACTTTACTTGTATATGCTGGGTTGTTCCTCACATCTGTTCTGCGTCTTTATCCTCACAACACGGCTAAGAAGAAACCTGCCTTGCGCTCATTTTATAAATGAGGAAGCTAAGGCTCTGAAAGGTTAGATAATTTATCCATATGTAAAATGTATTATACATAATACGTGATGGGAATAGGATTTAGAATCACGGTTGCCTATCTCCCAAGCCCGTATTCTTTCTTCTAAACCACCCAAGCTTGGTGCCAAACACGCTGTGGCTCGAACTGTGTGCTCAGACCTGCATCCATCTGCCTCTTTTTCTTCCCAACATTCTCACAAAGCCAGCACCTGCCCCCCACCTTGGGGAAGTGGGGAGGCGGGAATTTTTTTTTATTGTTTCAGGTTAATTTGAGGGTACAAAGAATGAGGTTACAATGTTTACATTTTTTAAGTATATCCCTCTTATAATTGTGTCCTGCCCCCAAGAGTTGTGCCATACACCCTAACATTGTACCACTAAGTGGGAGCACACCCTTCCCTCTCCCTCCTCCCCACAAACCCAGCATCTTACTGCACACAAGATGGCAAGAAGGAGATACGCGGGTCATTACGAAAGTTTCGAGATACATAAAAATCAAGAAACATAAAAAGAAGCAAATGAAGCCTTCCCAGCATCGCCAATGAGCTGAGCAAGTTGAAACTTGCGTAGGTGAATCAGAAAGGACGCTGTTGACCGTGTTTCTTAGAAATGAAATAATGGGCTGTAACACAATCTGTCTCAAAACTTTCATAGTGACCCACATATATGCCCAGTTCAACATAATAGTGTGTCCCTGGGGAAAGCTAATTCGGGTGTCCGAGAGTGCACAGTGAACAGTGAGAATATATTAGTAGTTCAACTAGTAACATGTGTTAACTGAGTGTGAGCCTGGCCACAAGCCGTGACTCACTAAGCCCAGGGTGGTGCTCGGGAGAAGCACGTGACATCATCCAGTGTCGCGGAGACAGACAAGGCCGGCATGCTCTAGGAACACTGTGTGCTTATCTGGCACCTTTTAAGTATACAAAGCCCCAGGATGACTCATGAAGTGACCCAGAACCTTAACTCTCTGCTAAATTTAGCCCCTCTGTAGCTCAGGAAAGTTCTATCTGAGCTCAGGCATCTTGACCCAAAAACCTCTCAGGACAAAACAGAAATCTGCCTGGCAAATCTTCACCTGTTCCTTTGGGGTTTCTTATTTCATTCTTTTCCCTAAAATATGATAGGTGACTCAGTTGTCCCTGAGTCTTCCAAAAATAAGTGTCATTCAAATACAAGTCTTGTTACCATTAATGGCACCAGGGAAAAAGGGCCAGATTGCTCACTGACACCGCAGAAAGCTTGAGAATGACTTTTTTTAGTGTCTTTTTTTCTTCTTTTTTAATTCTGAAATCAATAAGATGCTTACTGTGGGAAAAGTTAGAAAGTTATATGTGAGAGAAAAGAAGAAACAGATTTATTCAGAGTCCCACTTAGGACAAAGGCTGCAGTTTGGAGTATTTTTCCTCCTGAGTATTTTTCTGCACATGCGTATTAGTGTGTGTGGCATGTAGGTGAAAATGGGATTATAGGGAACATATTGTTTCATAATCTGCACTTACTCCTGATTAGGACCCTGAAATAAAGTAACTACATAAATCATATTTTAAAGTCTATTTGACATTAACAAATTGGTCCATGAAAAGAATGAGGAAAAATCAAAGCCAATCCCTAAGATTCATAAAAATGCAATTAATTCAAAACTCTAAGGCAAGAAATACAGAATTACCACCAAGTGAGAAAATCTAATCCAGGACAGGTGCAGTGTAATCCTAGCACTCTGGGAGGATGAGGCGGGTGGATTGCCCTGAGCTTACAGGTTCAAGACCAGCCTGAGGAAGAACAAGACCCCATCTCTAAAAATAGCCATGTGTTGTGGCAGGCGCCTGTAGTCCCAGCTACTTGGAAGGCTGAGGCAACAGAATTGCTTGAATTGAAGAGTTTGACATTGCTGTGAGCTATGATGCCATGGCACTCTACCAAGGGCGAAAAGGTGAGACTCTGTCACAAAAATAATAATAATGTAATCTAATCTGAGGAGTTGGTAAAGATGAGAAAGAGAGAAAAAACCATTCGGGCTCTGACTCTCCTTTTCTTTAATTCTAGATTTAAAAAAAATCTTTCGTGGGTGGTGCCTGTGGCTCAGTGGGTAAGGCACCAGCTTCATATATCAAGAGTGGTGGGTTCAAACCCAGCCCCAGCCAAACTGCAACAAAAAAACAGCTGGGCATTGTGGCAGGTGCCTGTAGTCCCAGCTACTCGGGAGGCTGAGACAAGAGAATTGCCTAAGCCTATGGAGCTTGGAGGTTGCTATGAGCTGTGACACCACAGTACTCTACCGAGGATTAATAAGTAAAACTCTGCCTTGGCTCAACAGGCTAAGGCGCCAGCCACATACACCTGAGCTGGCGGATTCGAATCCAGCCCCGGGCCCGCCAAACAACAATGGTGGCTGCAACCAAAAAAAATGGCCAGGCGTTGTGGCAGGCGCCTCTAGTTCCAGTTACTTGGGAGGCGGAGGCAGGAGACTGGCTTGAGCCCAGGAATTGGAGGTTGCTGTGAGCTGTGATGCTACGGCACTCTATCCAGGGTGAAGGCTTGAGGCTCTGTCTCAAAAAAATAAAATCAAATAAATAAGTGAAACTCTATCTCAAAAAAAAAAAAAATCTTTCCTAAAATAAATTCCACTATGAGTCTCCTCAGTCAGAGCCCAAATGGTTTTGGGGAGGTTCCATGCAGCTACCTATATCCTAACACATCAGGGTTTCAGGCAACTGCCTGGGACCTCAGTTCTCAGAGCACTCTTGGTGGAAAAATGACCAGACACCTCAAAGTAAGGTGAGTATGAAACAAAGCTCATTAAGGAAGAAAAAGACAGGTTTGCAGAGTAAGAGCAAGGTAGAGATTTACAGAGTGAGCTACGTACGCCATGGACAGTGAAAGAGCCCCCATTGTCATGACAGAGAAAAGGCCTGGTTATGGCCACCAGTTCTCCTTTATAGTTTGGGTCAGGCTCCCTTCCTGGTTCACTTTGAAACCAGAGTCTTAATTGGCCTGGGCCTCCCATGAGCCTCTCTGAGAGCCCATGGGGAGGTGTGGATCGCAAGGCAGATTTAAGCTAACAACGTGATAATTAGCCTTGAGGCTCTTCTAGGTCACCCTCAAGACTCTGCCAGGCCTGTGGGCTAGAGCAAGTGTTTTTCCACCTTTTTAATCTCACAGCCCACTTGAACCTATAGTTAAACTTCCACGGCATATTTAAATTATGTCGATCAAAAAAAAAAGAGTAAAAAAAGAATGCACTTACTGTGCTTTGAACTGCTTTTGAAAACAATTTAATTAATGACCTTTAAAAATGTCTGAGGCACACCAGTTAGAAATCAATGGGCTAGAGAGTCCGCTGCGTCCTCCTCGGTGGCAGCTAAGCTCGAATTGCTCCCTCTTCCCAGGTGTGAGCAAACACCTGGGACAGGATTAAGGTGGGTGGCACTGAGATGGAGGCCTGGGGACTTCAGCTTGTCCTCCTTCCCCCAGGAGAGCGGGATTTCTAACTAGCTGCCTAACAGTGCCTCTTCTGCCCTTGGACTGACCCATCGAGACCCTCTGGCAGAAGGCAGTTCCTCGTCCCCAATTCTGGAGGTAAGGCAAGAGCATAGCCAGTAAGGAGGCAGATAATCATTATGGAGTAATGAGGCGCAAACTGGATGAGCACTTAAAAGCAAATGTCAATCTCTGGAGGATGTCTCTGGGCCTGGTACTCAGGACTGCCCTGGGGCAGTGAGGCCATTTCCTCCCTTGGGGATCTCAGAGCCCATGTAGTGCAGTAATTTTCAACCAGTGTGCTCTGAGAGGATCTCAGGTGTGCCTCAAAAATTTCTAAGGATCACCAATTAAATTATTTTTGGATGAAATCTAAAGCACAGTAAGCATATTCCTTTTTTTACTCTTTTTTTGATCAATATCATTTAAACATGCCGCAGAAGTTCAAATGTGCCGTGCTATTTAAAAGGTTAAAAACCACTGCTGCAGAGAGTCCAAAGACAGGTATGTGAAGGAAGATGGCTCAGGTATTACTGAGCTGGTGGCAGGCTGCACAGATGGGGTAGGAAGGTTCCACCTCCTTCCAGGAGCTGTGCAGACTACAGGGCACCCAGAGAAGGGTGAGAGTGAGAACCCCGAGGACACCACTTCACCCCACAGCACTCACGCCATCTACCGTGTGACAGCATGCCAGTGTCCTTAGTGAACAAAGAGTAGGAATGTACAGGTGACACGCAAATACAAAACCAGGAACTCAGGCCTTGTTCCTGCTGAATTGTGTCCCCATTTCCCCAAAGTCAGATCTTCGAGTTGGAAAACCCTGTACCCCACCAGGTATTTGGATTGGTAATAGGGCACTTAACACAGGCGATTATGGCTGGCATGGTGGCTCACTGTAGTCCCAGCACTCTGGGAGGCTGAGGCAGGAGGATCCCTTGAGCTCAGGAGTTTGAGGCCAGCGTGAGCCAGAGTGAGACTCCATCTCTACCAAAAATAGAAAAACTGGGTGTGGTGGTGGGCACCTGTAGTCCTAGCATCTTGAGAGGCTGAGGCAGGGGGATTGCTTGAGCTCAGGAGTTCAAGACCAGCCTGAGCAAGAGTGAGATGCCGTCTCTACTAAAAATAGAAAAACTAGCGAGAAGTGGTGGTACGGCACCTGCAGTCTCAGCTACTGGGGAGGCTGAGGCAGGAGGATCACTTGAGCCCAGGAGATAGAGGTTCCTGTTAGCTATGACGATGCCACGGCAATCTACCGAGGGACAGAGTGAGACTCTGTCCCAAAAAAACAGATGAGAAGAGAAGAGAGAGAAGAGGAAAGAAGAGAAGAGGAGGAGCGGAGAGAGGAGGGGAGGGGAGGGGAGGAGAGGAGAAGAATAGAAGCAAAGAAGCAATCTCAACCACACATACAGAAGAGCCTTCAAAGGAAGTGTTAAAAACAGTCTGCTGTTTCCTTTCCACCAGGGACAGAGGATGGCGCTGAAACATTCAATCAACTGTGTTTGCCCCTGATTACATAAATATTCGGATGTTTTTTATGAGAACTGGTAAAAGAAATAGTAAGAAGAAAATGAGTTGGTACATAGAAGTTGTCAGTTGGCTGGTTACATCAGAGTACAAGCTTAGATGAGGTCACAGTGAGGTACAGGCATAAGAAATCAAAGTTCGTAAAAAGCCCCTTGGACAAAATGGCAAGGATTTGGTATTACCTTTTTTGAAAACTTACTCACTATTCTTTAATCACATCAGGTAAAATTGGTCTCAGGTTCAGATCGGCATAAACACTCTCTCGTCTGAGTCTATTCTGCAATGCTGACCTGCACACTTTTTAATTATCAGATTGCTCAGACATCAGCCCGTCTTTGAACCACTGCCACTACTTTTTTAACAGATGAATTTCGATACAAGGAATAGGATATCAAGACCTGAATGCCACTCAAGCTCAGCCAGCATTCAGGGCATTCAGGCTTGACAATTTCTAACTGGATGCCACCAGCACCTCAACTAAGTGCCCTGGGGGCCGGGACTCAGAGATGCTGACAGCAAAACAGGACTCTTTCTGATAATTCCACCCAGCTCATCTTGACCACCCAATATTGAGAGAATGTGTTTCATTCTAAACAAGAGAAAACACACACAGTGACATCATTCAGAACCTGATACATCACCATGGACCAGACCTGGAGCATCAGATCTGCTTACTTTAAAAAAAAAAAAAAAAATGCCCGCCTGGAAGGCTGCTGCTGCGAACTAACCAGCCGTCAGCTTATCAGAAGCACAGGCATTTTCCCCCAACCCCTCAGCGAAGAAAGCCGGTTCCTGGCAGACAGAAATGAGCTGAAACTAGCAAGTTTATCTTTGACCTGTTCCCTAGGAAAAACAGTGCTATTTATTCAAAGTCTATGTAACGAGGGCTCTAAAATATCATCTTCTCTCCCCCCAGCTCCCCACTTTCTTGTCCTCCTCTCCCTGCTAACAAAGAAATCTCAAAGTGTTTATGAACTCTGAGCTCATGCCCGTCTAGACCTCCCACCACCCAACATCCCTTAACACACACACAATTCCCCTTTGGTCAGCTGTCCGATGACATGACAAAAAGCTTAGCAGACATCTGCTCATGGATTCCTGGGCTTGGTATTTCTTTCACCATCAAAGATGAATTGCTAGACAGCTGTGTTGAAAACCACAGCATCCTTCTCAACGCTGATGATACAGAGACAAGATGACCAATTTTCTAAACGAGGTCACGACTAATCTTCCTACTTTAGGAGCCCTTTTTTTTTTTAACCCAATGAGAAAAGATTTAAACCAATATGAAGGATCACTGTATAAACTTCTAATCCCAAAGCATCTAAGCCTCCTTTCTGATTGCATGTGGGTGCTGATGATGACTTTTTATTTGAGGATTGTTCTGGAATTCAGAGCTTACAAAAAAGAAAAATATAAGAGAGTGAATGCCTTGCTTTTGCCAACACGACTCTTGCAAACAGTATGATAAGCATATTTTTTAAACTCACTAGGGGTTTTTAAGGAAGTGGCCCTGAACTGGTGACAACTTTAGTTAGTGTGTGAAATCGGTGTAATTAAAGAATAGTACGTAATGTTTATCTGAGAAGTAAATAAGATAAAATACACAGACGTTCTAACACATAGTTGGCAGTGAAAGCCTCCTTTCCTGCCTTCTCTTCCCTTTTGAAGTTACCATTAGGCTGATTCTAATTAGCATCAAATATTTGAATGTCTTTAGACCCTTCCGGCTACACTGCCAAGTTTTCGTTTCTTCAACGAAAACAATCAGAATACGAGGAAGCTGAATAGTTTGGACACATGAAGGTAAGGAGTTGGAAGAGTAGATAGCAAGACGCGGAAGGGTGAGTGGGGGAAGGGAAGAAGACGAAGAGGAGGAGGCTGAAGGGCACAGACAGGGCCAGAGAGAAGGGATAAATGACGTGTTTGATGGCAGAGCAGGATGACTGTGCTCAAGGGAAAATGTGGTGTGCTACGGGGGGAACACCCTGAATCCCTTGACGAGATCACCGCACATTATATATGTACACGTAACTAAGTTTCTTGCGTACCCCACAAATCGGCACAAATAAAATTAATACATAAATAAATAAAAAATATGTTTTAAATCAAGGATTTTTAAGGCAGGTGTGGTATAAAACAGGCATCAGAATTTGTCACACTGTGCTAATTCATTCTGAAGAAGGAGGTGACAGAATGACAGAATTAGAAGTCAGAAAGGGAACAGACCAGGAAAATTGGGTAAGGCCTGTATCTGCTTGCTTAGATGGTTTCCCCATAGAGACCTGGCCTCTGCGGGGCTGCGCACGCCCACCGTGCCTGAGGGGTCAGGAGCCCACAGGCCGAGCAGCAGTCCAGAGATACTGGCCCCCTGCGATCCGTGTCAGTAAGGAAGTTACCAGCGTGGTCAGCTGTCGTATATATCCTTCTTGGTGAAATGAAGAAAATCAACTAAACCATCAAGATCCTTTCCTTTCTAAACTGTCTGCAAAGCCTTTATGGAAAATATTTTGGGAAAAAAATACCAGCAGTTTGAGTTGCTAAGTGGAATGGGATCTATAGAAATTCACACCAACTTGAGACTGGAACCCTACGTTAGAATTAGTGATGCGTCCCCACTTCTTCTTCAGTCAAGAAGTGCACAGGGCACAGAGGGAAAATAAAAAGATAAAGACAAAGGAAACGTGGAACTACCAAGTATACGAATAATTATCCAATCCCAGAAACCAAAAATAAAACGTTACAACTTCTCACCTTCCAAACTGGCAACTATGCAAAGATCGGTCTCCATCTCATGCTCATGGGCATGTAAACTGATAAATTTGGCAGACAGCAATTGGACAATTCATGACAAACACTTTAAACACTGTATGTCCATTGATCTAGTGATGTCATTTCTTTATATTTATTCCAAGGAAGTAATTCTGAATGTTTAGCTATACATAGTATTACCATGTCATTTCTGGTATTAAATAATTATTTTTAAGACCATAAATAACACTAAATATTTAGATATTTATCTAATAAACGTTTTGATATGATTTATCTAATAAATAAATTACAGCAATTCTACCATGAAGTAATATGTAATTGTTTAAAATGGCCTCATAGATTAGTAAATGATATATAAAGATGTTTACAACACATTGTTAAATGAAAAAAGGTTACATGGAAGCAAAACCCTGAACCCCATAAATGCATCAATGTACAAAGTTATGATTTAATAAAAAATAATAATGATGCAGGACAAGGCAGCCAACCACCGCCTTGGCCCTGGCGATGCTGATGCTCTGGTGGATGGAGGAACCAGCTTGCGAAAGGGCAGATACCTGTGTGGCGCCTTGCTGTCTCCTCCTCGTGCTCTTTTGGCTAGTCCATTTCATGGATGGGCCTTGCTGTCTCCTCCTCCTGCACATCTGACTGGTCAATATCATGTCAGTTTCCAGGGCCTGGGTCTTCATTGGACAGCTGGCTGTAACTGATGAAGACCCACGCCCTAAGAAGTTCTGGCAAAACAACTCCCTGGGACTATATAAACCCCTGAG